>JBBBDQ010000225.1:127500-137500 GCA_037127315.1 Ascarosepion bandense | reverse complement strand
GAAGTGGTTTGTTAACTTCAATGCGTCTAAGACCAAGCAGTTGTCTGTCAAACATCACAGGCAACCTCTCCTGCCTCCCATAAGCATGGACCAAGCAATTCTCCCTGAGAGCAATACACTACGCCTCCTTGGCCTTACCCTCTCCTCAGACCTCAAATGGAACCACTATATTGAATCCATAGCAAAATCTACTGCTAAGAAGGTTGGGTCACTATGTCGATCCAGGAGGTTTTTTCCGCCTGAATCCATCCTGCATATATACAAGTCAACCATCCATCCGTGCATGGAGTACTGCTGCCATTTATGGTCAGGCGCCCCTGCCGTTCTCCTCAGTGTTCTCGACAGGCTCCAAAGGAGAGTCTGTAATGTGATAGGTACTGATCTGGCGGCTGGAATGCAGCCACCTCTCCACCGTCAAAATATGGCCTTGCGTTGTCTGTTCTACAAATACTTTCATGGCTTCTGCTCGGACGAACATAAGACGTTGATGCCCCCTCAACAGGTGTTTACGTGTCCAACATACAGGTAACTGGGTCTCACCCATTCACAGTCAGGTTAGCCAAATGCAGACGACAATTCTACTCCTGCAGCTTATTCTCTCGCACTTACCGCTTGTGGAACTTGCTCCCATAATCTTGATTTCCTGACAGCTACAACCTCCAGAAATTTAATGCAATGTCAATATTCATCTATTAACCACTGGACTCTAGGACTCTCCCCACCCACGTATATCCTGCATCTGTCATCGTGCCTGCATTCTCAGCTTTCTATTGCTTTCTAAATAGTTTGTACTCCTCACTCTTTTCTAATTAATTATTTACAGTTATGTAGCTCCCCGCTCCTCAGTGGCATTTCTGTTTGCTCGGTTTGAAATAATTTAAAAAAAAAAAAATATATATATATATATATATATATATATATATATACACATTTGTATATACATATATTTGTATATATATATATATATATTTGTGCATATAAATATATTTGTATACATATATTTGTATATATATACATATATATATATATATATATATATATATATATATATATATATATATATATCTTTGTATATATATATCTTTGTATATATATATATTTGTATATATATATAGATTTGTGTATATATATATATAATTGTATATATATATATATATAATTGTATACATATATATTTGTATATATATGCATTTGTATAAATATATACTTATATATTTGTGTATATATATACTTATTTTTATAAATATCTATTTGTATATATATATTTGTATATATTTTTATATATACATATATTTGTAAATATATATATTTACAAATATATATATATATACATATATATATATATATATGTATATATATATATTTCTAAAAATATATATATATATTAGTATATATATATACATATATTTGTATATATATATATGTGTATCTATCTATAAATATACATATATATATATTTATAGATACATATTTATGCATATATATATTGCTATATATATATATTTGATTATATATATATATATTTATATATGCATATATATATACATATTTGTATGTTTATATAGATATATATTTGTATATATATGTATATATATGTATATGTATATATATATATTTGTATAAATATATATAATATGTATATGTATATATTTGTATAAATTTATATATATATATATTTATGTATATATATATATACATATATATATATATATATATATATATATATAATTATATATATATATATATATATATATATATATAGGATATCATCCACATATCGTAGATATATTGATGTTTTTTTAAATTTTGCAAAGGTAGTATTTTCAATCTTAGAGATGTAGAAATTACTAAAATTACTATTTACTAATGTACCCGTCAGTGGAACTATTGATATAATTATAAGAAATGTTTACAGTAATCCTTCATTACCTCCACTCAAAATTAATTCCAACATCGTAAGAAAAATTCTACTAGCTTGTACTACTGAAGTGCCTTTCGTTGATCCAAACAACACTATATATATACAACGTGATGGAGTCTCCATGGGTTCAGTGCTTGGTCCGACTTTTAGTAATTTCTACATGTCTAACCTTGAAAATACTAACTTTGCAAAAATTTAAAAAACCATCAATATATCTACGATATGTTGATGATATCCTACTATTAATTAAAAATACCGACGAAACCTTACAACTTCAAACACAGTTTCAAAATAACTCACTTTTAAAATTCACTTATGAACTTAGCAATGATAACAAAATTCCTTTTCTTGATATATTAATTATCACTGACAACAATAAATTTACTATCTCACCGTATCAAAAACCCACTAATAAAAATCCCTCTAAATTCAATTATATTAGTGAATGCCTCCACTATTACAAAATAGCCATTATAAAAAATCTGTTATATCGTGCAAAAGTCAATTCATCTACAAATCAGATCTTCTACAGTGAACTAAAAAACATAAAACAGACACTCATCAATAATAATTTTCCCAACTACATAGTTGATGAACAAATACGTTATTTTCTTAAAAAGCTTAACATGGAAAAAGCAACACATGATACTAACCCAACCAATCCTAAACATATCACTCTCTTATACCGTAGCCAGATGCGCTCCAACTACCAACTAGATGAAAACATCCTAAAAATCTAATAAATACAAATATTTCTCTGACAGACTCTAACAAAAGAATTAAGTTTATTATATATTACACTAAATCCACTACATCTAATTCATTCGTCCGCAATGACTCTTAACCCACCGTTAGTGATTTGCAAAAAAACCAATGTATTGTAGTATATAAATTCATATGTCCATTTAGAGAATGTATCTCTAACAACCTCAATAATATCTACATTGGCCACACTACAAATTCGCTCTCACGGCGTCTGACGTTGCACTTAAATGAAAATTCAAATATATTCCGTCATTTAAAACAACACGGTTATCAACGCACACTTCTGAGAAAAACGCTTGTTGATAACACGTGCATACTTAAACAAGAAAATAATAAACAGAAACTAAAAATCCTCGAAGCAATCTACATTAAAGAATTTAAACCTGGTTTGAATACAATCAATTTTGATATTTCCAATAACGTACTTAAATGCCTGTAATCAGACCAGGGACCACAACGCCACTATTTTGTCACTGTCTTCGGCCATCCGCCACGGTAGGGATGGACTTATATTTTCAATTCAATTCTCTTTATTGTTAATAACGTAAATGTTCTATGTTTACTGTGTGTTAATATTTACTCTTTGATAATGGCTTATGTGAGCCGAAAGCTTAGATCCGATAAAAAAAATCAACAATTACTGTGATTTTTTGTTGTCTTTCAACATCACCATCAAGTATATCAGACGGTATGAACGGATCCTATACAAAATTAATAGACTTAACTTGTCTATATTATTCAATGAAACCTGCATTAATGAAAAAATACTGCCAAAATACACACAATATATATATTTATATATTTTTATTTTTATATATTTGTATACATATATATTTATATATTTGTATATATATATTTGCATACAAATATATATATGTTTTTGCATATATATATATATATATATATATATATATATATATATATATATATATATATATTGTAACAAAATTGTAGAACTCGTAGTTTTTTAACCTGTTGTTCATACATTTACTTTTATAAAATGCTCGATTCTAACGTAGACCATATATTGTAATAATTTTTACAATGGATTATAAATTCATTGTATCACTACACAAAATTTTTTGCATTTTGAAGCTGACCATGTGTTTTGGTCACCTCTTCTTTGGGTGATCAATTTGGTATGGAAATTATTTGGTGAAAAACTGTTTACTTGTGGTGGACTTTTTTTTGTTGTTTTTTTTAGGTGAAAGTGGGGTTGGGATGTGATTTGGATTCTATTGACCTTATTAATTTTTTAGGTTAAGTGAGTTGCAAGTTCTATTTTTTCTAGGATTTTCCATTTTAGTTTGGGTGTCTGTTTTGAATCCTTTAGCTTCGAAAAGTATGTAGAAAGGGATGTTTAGTTTCGGTATAAGCTGTTTTTGAATGAAGTGAAGTGCATGTACCAGCGCTGCTTAAAAGTGTTCTTAGTTGATCCAATATACACTTTATTTATAGTTGAATTTTCAATAGATGTCATGTTGCATTGATAGATTATTGAGTTTATTTTACATTTATTTTGTAGTGGGCAGTTACTAGAGTTTCTACCATTCCTTAAACAAGTCTTTAAAAACAAGCGGCTACAGAAACCAAGTCATCCAATATATAACAAACTATAACCACAAGAAGTGAAATAGAAACAGAAAAATCATTTGGTACACACTTCCTTTCAACCAAATGATTAACACCAAGCTAGGACAAAAGTTCCTGAACTTAATTAAAAAACATTTCCCCACAAATAACTCTCTTAGTAAAATCTTCAAGAAAAATACACATAAACTAAGCTACAGTTGTGCAACCAACCTAGAAAAAAACATAACAAACCATAACAAATATATCCTAAATGAACACGCAGATCAAAATAAAACCGACGACCAAAATACAATAAAACACAACAACGAAAACATGTGAAATTGTAGAAACACTACTATAAAAAAAACAAAAAAACAAACCCACCACAATTAAACGGTCTTTTCCATCGGATAATTTCCATACCAACTTGATCACCCGAAAAAGAGGCGACCGAAACACATGGTCAGCTTCGAAATGCGAAAATTTTTATGTTGTGATACATATGTTTTCTACATATGTTTTCTACATATATATATGTTTTCTAAACATATGTTGTTAAATAAAAGAGACAATGAATGTCTATTATGTTAAATCATGAGCCGTTCTAAACGTCGTATTTTGGCTTTAATTTCAGTTGAAAATAAAGATAAAAATTCTCCATCATTTAGATAATTTTGTATTAATTTTGTTCTAAGCTTTCGGCTCACATGAGCCATCTTCAGAGAGGTTATTTGGCCTGTAATAAAATAACATCCACCATCACAGACGATTTTATATTGTGTTGACATAAAACTCCGCTTGGCAATGTAAATATTTATGTGTATATATATATATATATATATATACATATTTTTAAATATATAGATATATTTGTGTATATATATATATATATATATATATTTGTATCTATCTATATATATATATATATTGTATATATATGTGTATATATATATATATATGTATATATATATATTTGTATATTTATATATATATATATATATATATATATATATATTTATATATATATATATAAATATATATATTTGTATATTCATATATATATTTGTATATTCATATATTTATAGATATATATATTTGTATATATATATATATATTTGTAAATAAATATATATTTGTAAATATATATATATTTGTATATATATATATATATTTATATATATATATATATATTTATAAATATATATATTATATATATATATATATTTGTATATAGGTATATACAAATATATATGTATATATATATATATATATACAAAAAATATATATAAGTATATGTATATACACAAATATATATATATACATGCAAATATATATATACATATATACAAAGATATATATATATATATGCTAATATATATATATATATACATGTATACAAATATATATATTTAGTATACCGAGGCAGCAAGTAATTTTCTAGACATATGCTATTAAATATAAGAGACAATGAATGTCTATTATGTTTAATCATGAGCCGTTCTAAACGTCGTATTTTTGCTTTAATTTCAGTTGAAAGTAAAGACAAAAATTCTCCAACATTTGGACAATTATTTATTGGTTTTCTTCTAAGCGTTCGGCTCACATGAGCCATCTTCAGAGAGGTAGTTTAAACTGAAATATTATAAAATCCACCATCACCGACGATTTTATTTTGTGTTGACATAAAACTCCGCTTGGCAACGGCAATAGTTACCAAAAATAATAAACGCAGTTCTTAAGTTTGCGATGCGGTTTTATGACGTCACACCGCGGGATAGCGCGAAATGACAACAAAACCATCTAGTCAAATGGATTGTAATATGTTATTTCCTGTTTTAAAGTTGATTTGTATTTGTATATATGTATATATGTGTATATATTTGTATATATGTACATATATATATATATTTTATTTTCAATCGTATCACACCGAGCAAGGTGGTAATGCCATAGATGTGCCGGCAGCTACGTCATAGTGAAAAGATTGGAAAAGAGAAAGTCGGAAACCACATCCTAAACAGGGAACAAGGGATGAGCCTCTTAACCTGTTCAATAGATGTGGGTTGAGTATGATCCGGGCGATAGATCTCTCTACTCCAATTGAAAAAAAAAAAAAAAGAGAGTGAGAACATTGGAAAAGAGAAAGCCGGAAACCACATCCTAAACTGGGAACAAGGGATGAGCCTCTTAACCTGTTCAATATTTGTATATATATATATATATATATATATATATATATATATATATATATATATATATATATATATATATATATATATATATATGTATATGTATATATATATATACATATTTGTATATATTTATATATATATTTGTATAGATATGTGTATATATCTGTATATGTATATATATATATATAATTGTATATATATGTATTTATATCTGTATCTGTATATATATATATATATATATATATATATACATACATATCCCTATATGTATATATATGCATATATATGTATGTACATATGCATATATATAGATGTATATACGCAAATACATATATATATATATATATATATATATATATATATATATAATTTTTTTTTTTAATCATTTCACCCCGAGCAATGCAGAAATGGCACTGATGTGTAGGGGGCCACATAACTGTAAAAAGATTAATTAGAAAAGAGTGAGGAGTACAAACTAGTTAGAAAGGAGCAATAGAAAGCTGAGAAAGCAGGTGTGATGACAGATATATAGTTGGAGAGAAAGGGAAGGTTATACGGGGGTGGGGAGAGAGGTAGAATCCAATGGTTAGTAGATGAGTATTGACTTTACATTTAAATTTCTGGAGGTTGTAGCCGTCAGGAAAGCAAGAATATCGGAGCGAGTTCCACAGGCGGGAAGTGCGAGTGAAGAAGCTGCAGGAGTAGAATTGTCGTCTGCTTTTGACTAACCTAACTGTGAATGGGTGGGACCCAGTTGCCAGTCTGGTTGCACGAGTAAACACCTATTGAGGAGGCACCAGTGACTTAAGTTCGTCCGAGCAGAAGCCATGAATGTATTTATAGAACAGACAAAGGGAGGCCACATTTCAACGGTGGGGAAGTGGCTGCAGTCGAGCCGCCAGATCAGTACCTATCACATTACAGACTCTCCTTTGGAGACTGTCTAGAACACTGAGGAGAACAGCATTGGCGCCTGACCATAAATGGCAGCGGTACTCCATGCACGGACGGATGGTTGACTTGTATATATGCAGGATGGATTTAGGCGGAAAAAACCTCCTGGATCGACATAGTGACCCAACCTTCTTAGCAGTAGATTTTGCTATGGATTCAATATAGTGGTTCCATTTGAGATCTGAGGACAGGGTAAGTCCGAGGAGGCATAGTGTATTGCTCTCAGGGAGAATCGCTTGGTCCATGCTTATGGGAGGCAGGAGAGGTTGCCAGTAATGGTTGACAGACAACAGCTTGGTCTTAGATGAATTGAAGTTGACAAGCCACTTCTTGCCCCAGTTCTCCACAGAGTGTAGATCCCGTTCAAGGTCAGCAGCAAGATTATGTCTGTCCGCCACGACAGGTTTCTTACTGGTGTGGGAGTATATTGTAGTGTCATCGCGTAGATGCCTACTTGGCACTTGATCTCATCTGTTAAGTCGTTGATGAAACTAAGGAAGAGCGTCAGGCCCAGGATAGAGCCCTGTGGGACACCAGCATTCGTGCTGTAGGATGAAGAGGCCCGCCCATTCAAAACGACCTTCATTTTGCGGTTATTTAAAAAAGATTGGATTAGGTCAAACAGGCGACCAGTAATACCGTAACCCCGTAGTTTGCATAGGAGGCCAGAGTGCCAAACCCTATCGAAAGCCTTGGAGATGTCCAGAGCAACCGCACGAGCCTCGTCAGACTCATCAAGGGCCTGGAGCATGTACTCCGTTACGGTTGTTAGCAGGTCGGCCGTGGACCTGCAAAGCGGAAGCCATATTGCCTGTCAGAGAAGAGTTTGTGGGCAGTGAGATGATGAACTATTTCAGCATTGATTATGGCCTCGAATACTTTCCCGAATATCGGTAGAAGAATGATAGGGCGATAGTTGGATGGGTCCGAGGGTTCACCACAATTCTTAAATACAGGAACGACTGAAGAGAACTTCCAGCATGCAGGAAAGCAGGAAGCAGAAAGGCGGTAGTTAAACAGTTTAAAGAGGACAGGGGAAAGTTCAGGAGCACACCTCTTAAGGACTATCACCGGGATTCCAGCGTCTCCACTCACCTTATGGTGTGGGGTTACCTCTAGACTCCAAAACAGCTGAAGCGATTTTCTTGAAAATTTACCCAGTTATACTATAAGCGTTTGCGAGTGTTCTTAGCTAGGTTTCGTGTTGAGGTCCGATTTTGATCATATTTGATACGCTCATAGACAAAGATGTAAGAAATGATATTCAGAAGTTTCTAGGTTGCAGTTCTTACAGTAGTGCAGAAAATCGATAATATATCTTCATATAAATGTCAAGATGTTTGTGTGTGTGTCTGTTTATCTGCCAGTATGCCTCTATTTTTTCAGCCCTTTTATTTTAGTTTTTGCTTAGGGTTTAGCTCTAATTAGGTATAATTGTAGTTCTTAGTCACAGCCATGATACCATTTCCTCAGGGGACTTATTTAATCTTCTAAATTCAGTTTATGACGAAAAAAACTGATTTCATATCTATACTAAGAAATCAAAATTTTACTTACATCCATTAATTTTTCATTCAGACTACGGTTTCGCTTTAACTAGAAACAAGCTTTTTTGTCTTTCGTGCCAACGTCCAAAGAGTCTGAGCTTCATTATCATGGAATAGTTTAAAGATTTCATTACACCCGAGCAGCGCTAGGCCATACTTCTAGTATATATATATATATATATATATATATACATATACATATATATATATAAACACACAAATATATATATACACATATATATATACACACACACACATATATATATACACACATATATATACATGTATATATATATATATTAAAATATATAGATACATAGATACATGAATATATATATATACATATATATATACACATATTTATAGATATATATATACATATTTATAAATACACATATTTATATATATGTATATACATATTTATATATATATATAGATACATGTATAGATATATATATGAATAAATATATGCATACACACAGGTATATATATTATTTATAAATATATATATGTACACATACTTATACACACACACCTATATATAAATACATATATATACATATAAGAATAAACATACATATATACACACACATATATATAGATACATGTATATATATACACATATGCATGTATGTATAACTATATATATATACATATACATATATATGCATATGCATATATACATATTTATATGTGCAAATTTATATATATACATGTATATACACATTTATATATACACATATATATATGTATACATGTATATATCCATATACATATATATACCTGTATACATATATATACATATATATATAAATACATATATATATACGCACATATGTATATAAAAACATATATACACATACATATTTACACACACTATATATGTATATGTATATATACATATATATACATCTATATATATACATACACACACATATATATATATACATACCCACACATAAATTCATACATATACATATATTTATATACATATATATATATATATATACGTATGTATAAACATATATAAAAATATACATATGTATATA
>JBBBDQ010000225.1:120000-125000 GCA_037127315.1 Ascarosepion bandense | reverse complement strand
ATAAAAATGGTTTTACAGACAGATATACAAACACTCACACAAACATCTTGCTTTTATATATATATTATCGATTTTCTGCACTATTGCAAGTACTGCAACCTTGAAACTTCTGAATATCGCTTCTTATGTCTTTGTCCATAAGTGTGTCAAATTTGATTAAAATCGGACTATTCCTTCTATTTTTTCCATTATTGATTTTCGATGATCGATCGGGTGTACCTCGACGCAAAACCTAGCAAAGAACGCTTGAAGACGTTTATAGTACAACTGTGTAAACGTTTAAGAAAATTGGTTCAGACGTTTCGGAGTCTATATGTAACGGACACACAGGCACACAGAGAAACAGTTAAAGTTCCATTTATGAATAAATTTAGATACATTCATATACATATATAGATATATATGCATATATAAAAAATATATATATAGAGAGAGAGACATATATACATATATATATAAATATATATATATGCATATATATACATGTAAATACATATATATGTAAATATATACATATAAATATATACATATTTATATATATACATATATATACATATATATATACATATTTATATATATACATATATATATACATATTTATATGTATACATATACATTTATATATACATATATATACATATATATATACATATTTAAATATACCTATACATATATACATGTACATTTACACATATATATATGCACATATATATACAAATATATATATGTACATATATATACAAATATATATATGTCCATATATATACATAGATATACACACATATACATATATATATTTCACACACGACACATATATATGTATACATAAACATATATATATACACACTCTTATATATATGTATATATATACATATATATATATACACACACATATAGATACACAAATATATATACATATATACACACATATATAACAATGAACATAAATATATACATAAACATATACATATATGTATACATATATAAATACATATATATACATATATATATACATATACATACATCTATATATAAATAAATACATCTACATATATATATATTATATACATATATATACATAAATATATACACACATATACATATATATATTTCAAACACCACACATACATATGTATGCATAAACATATATATATACACACTCATATATATATGTATATATATATACATAGATATATATACACACACATATATATATACACATATATATACATATATATATACACATATATCTCAATAAACATATATATGTACATATACATATATATATATATATACATATATGTATACATATATACATATACATATGAATAAATGCATATACATATATATACATTATATACTTATATATACATATATATATATATATTTCACACACTACACATACATATGTATACATAAACATGTACATATACACACTCATATATATATGTATGTATATACATGTATATACATATATATATCTATACACACTTATATATATACACATATATATATACATATATATATAGATTCATATATATCAATAAACATATATATACATATACATATATATACATATATGTATACATATATATACATATACATACATATACATATAAATAAATACATATACATATATATACATATATATATACATATATATACATACATATTTATATATATATTTATATACACATATATACATATATATATACACATATATACATATATATACACATATATATATACATATATATACATCTATATATATACACACACATATATATACACACATATATGTATATAGTCGTATACATATATCTATATACATATATATATATATACATCAACATATATACAAATATATATACATATACATATATACATACATATATATATATACGTCTACCTATGTACATACATATATGAATACATTTATTTATACATATGTGTATATATATATATGTATATATGTGTATATATATATGTATATATGTGTATATAAATATATGTATATATATATATGTATATATGTGTATATAAATATATGTATATATATATGTATGTATATATATATGTGTATATTTATGCATATGCATCTGTATACACACATATATATTTGCATAAACATATATATATACACATATATATATATGCATATATATACATATATATATACTAATATATATACATATATATATACTTACATATGTACATACATTTACATATACATATATATAGAAACATATTTATATATAGATATATATACACATAATTTTGTGGCATATTATGTGTGTTTTTTGATTTGCGAAAGTAGCTGAGCCTTTGATATATCGACGTTACGTCGATGATACTTTCTCGTTATTTGGTAGCGCTACAGATGCTGAAAATTTTCTAGTTCTGTTAAATTCCTTACATCCCTCCTTTCAGTTTACTATGGAGATTGAGAAGGATGGATGTCTCCTATTTTTGGATGTCTGTGTGCAGCGCCGGGGCTTTTGTGACTTCGGTTTTTCGCAAACATTCCTTTACTGGTTTGTACACCAATTGGAACTCGTTTGTTCGTAAGTCCCATAAAACATATTTAATTGAAACTTTGGTTCACCGTGCACTTAATATTTGTTCTCCGCAGTGTTTCAGCAGCGAATTAACTCGTTTGCAAAATATTTTCGAAGGTAACGGGTACCCGACTAATGTATGATCGATCGTATGGTCAAACGTTTCAAAGAACCAAAAGTTGAAGGACCCAGTTGCTGTCCTTTGTATTTAAAATTACCCTGGCTTGGAAGAAAATGTCAAACTGTAACCGACAAAGTTTCGGCATGTGTTTCGTCAGGTTATTTTTCAGTGCAGTTACGTGTTGTTTTTCAGACAAGGCCTGTGTTTCCATCCTTCAGTAAAGATAGGTTGTCCTATTTTCGGAAAAGTTCTGTTGTTTACAAATTTAAGTGCTACTGTGATGCGGCGTATATAGGATGAACAAATCTTAGATTGAAGACACGGGTTGCGCAACACGTCCCCGCAAATACGTTCTGGTAGGCCTCTTAGAGCTATAAGAACAACCCAAGTAGTTCTGGATTAAGCAATTGGCCAACACCTGTTGGAAAGTCAAGCATGTGCCTCCTCGTATGAGGATAAATTGGCTTTCTATTTTGCACAGTGCTCGATCGGCATACCATCTTTGTGTTTTGGAGGCTATTTGCCTTAAAAATCCAGCAGCCGAGTCTGTGCAGACAGAAAGAGCATTTCCTCCGCTCCTTACAATTACTGGAGAGTTTGTGAGTGTAACATTTTTTCTTTTTTATTTATTTTTTTTTTTTTAATCATATCACCCCGAGCAAGGCAGTAACGCCACTGATGCGCAGGGGGCTACGTAAGGGTAAAAAGAATGGAAAAGAGAAAGCCGAAAACCGCATCCTAAACAGGAAACAAGGGATGAGCCTCTTCACCTGTTCAATAGATGTGGGTGGAGTGTGAACCGGGCGATAGTTTAGTCTATCTACTCCAATTGAAAAAAAAAATAAAATAATAAAGGAAAAGAGTGAAAAGATTGGAAAAGAGAAAACCGGAAACCGCATCCTAAACAGGAAACAAGGGATGAGCCTCTTCACCTGTTCAATAGATGTGGGTGGAGTGTGAACCGGGCGATAGTTTAGTCTATCTACTCCAATTGAAAAAAAAAAATAAAATAATAAAGGAAAAGAGTGAAAAGATTGGAAAAGAGAAAACGGAAACCGCATCCTAAACAGGAAACAAGGGATGAGCCTCTTCACCTGTTCAATAGATGTGGGTGGAGTGTGAACCGGGCGATAGTTTAGTCTATCTACTCCAATTGAAAAAAAAAATAAAATAATAAAGGAAAAGAGTGAAAAGATTGGAAAAGAGAAAACCGGAAACCGCATCCTAAACAGTAAACAAGGGATGAGCCTCTTCACCTGTTCAATAGATGTGGGTGGAGTGTGAACCGGGCGATAGTTTAGTCTATCTACTCCAATTGAAAAAAAAAAATAAAATAATAAAGGAAAAGAGTGAAAAGATTGGAAAAGAGAAAACCGGAAACCGCATTCACTCTTGTGGAATTATATGTATACACTCCCCTTACATTTTAATTTTTTTTTTCTCATTAAAGTTTACTTTTAAACGAGTTCCATCTTCTCCCAGTATTGTAAGTAATTCTTTGTTTTTGTCCTTTTTTTTTTACCCTTTATAATTAAGCCAACGAAGCCCTTGATAAGTGTTGGCCGAAAGTTTCCTTGGGTTTGGGATAATTATGATGTCTATTCTGTTTAAGGCTATTGGTGTGTTCTGTGGGTACAAATCATTATATATATATATATATACATATGTATACATACATATATACATACATATATATATATGCGTACATATATATATATATGTATATGTATACATACATACATATATATACGTATATGTATACATACATATATATACATACATATATACGTACACATATATACATATGTACATATATATATATATGTACATACATATATTCATATATATATACATATATACATATATATTCATACATATATATTCATACATATATAGATATACATATATATACATACATACATATATCTATATATATATAGGTGTACATGTATATATATACATATATAATATATATTTATATTTATACATATATATATATATATATATATATATATATATATATATATATGTTTACATATATACATGTATGTATATATTTAAGTAAATTAAACCTAGAGAGCCAACAAACCTTTCAACTGATCTTCAGGGAATGTTGGCTGAAGAGGAATTTAACAATGACAAGATAATGGGAACTCAATAACCCACATGATGAAAAAAAGAAGACATGAAACACAAATAATGGGGAACTTTTATTAAGAAACATATATATGAACAATAAAATAAAAAATAAAAATGCCAACATAGCGAAGACGGAAACCTAATCCTACTAACGACAACTAAGAAAATAAGGGAAAAGACAA
>JBBBDQ010000225.1:0-115000 GCA_037127315.1 Ascarosepion bandense | reverse complement strand
TTGGAGCTATTTTTGTTGTGTGCTTTTAATATTTTGCTGTTATGTACTTTAATTATTTTTTTAGATTGTTGGAGCAGCTATAACTTAGTTTTATTGTATTTTTATTCAAGATTTTGCTTAGAGGGTTATTTTTAGGAAAATGCTTATCTATTAGTTTAAGAAATGTATGTCCCAGCTTGAAGTTAACTGACTGATTAAAAGGAGGGTTATACCATATGATTTTCCTGTTTCTATTTTTGAGCTCTTGAATTGTGAATTGCCAGAAAACTAATAATCGGAGATAGAATAGGAAAAATTGAATTAAAGAATGCATATATCTTACTGAAATACCACAAAGAGGACTTTACTAGCGCCAAACCAACTAGGTTAATTAACCCCACTAAATCTGAATTAGGTATAATTTCTAAACCTATTATCCAAGATATAGTCTCACAGATGCAAACCTCATTGAAACTTAATCGATAGAAGAACTTCGACGATGCTATTAAATGGTTTAAACAACTATGCCACAAAGGCAAGACCTCGTTTATTCAATTCGACATCAGAGATTTCCACTTTTCAATCTCCGAGGAAATGTTGATAAATAGCATGAATTTTGCTAAAAATTTCGTCACCATCACTGAGGACTAAGTAAACATCATAATGACCTGTAAGAAAAATATTTTGCTCCATAATTCTTCCATTTGGATTTAAAAGAGATGCCGGAATTTTGACGTTCCTATGGGTGCTTTCGACTCTCCCGGTTGCAGATCTGGTAGGTTTATATATATTAAACATTATAGGTAGATTTTGGGACCTAGAACTAGTCGGGTTATACAGAGATGACAGATTAGAAATTATTAACAATAGCACTGGTCCAATAGTGCTACAAAAACAAAAACAATTAACTAACGTCTTTAAATACCTAGGTTCTAAATTAGATATCCAGAGTAACTGTAAAATAGTTAATTTTCTAGACATCACATTCGACCTCTCGAGTAACAGCTTTAGACCCTACCAAAAACCTAATCAAACACCTTTATACATCAATATTAATTCCAACCACCCCTCATATGTACTGAGACAAATTCCTAACTCCATTTATACTAGAATTAACAGACTATCTTCTAACTAAAACATTTTTGACACACACAAAAAACATATAATGAGGCTTTACATAAGAGCGGATTTCAAAAGCCGCTTCTTTATGACGAATCCTTGAAATATAGTAATACCAATAAGACCAACAGAAAAAAGAAAGCAATTTGGTTCAACCCTTCATTTTGCAAATTATGCAATATTAATATAGGTAAATATTTTCTAAAACTCGTAGATAAACATTTTAGCAACTCTAGTCCCCTTCATAGGATGTTTAACAGAAAAATCCTAAAAATTAGCTATTCGGGCACAAAAAATATAGAAAGTATAATCAGTTCCCACAACAGAAGAAATTTATCTAGATATAAAAACCAAACTGATAACCTGAAACCTACTACCACTGATCAAGCCAGCTCCAGAGTAACAACTAGTCGAGCCAGCCTTAGTTCTGCAACTCCCAACCAAAGCAAACCTAAAGTTGCTTGGAATTTACCAGACATAAGAGATGCAGCTGGACATGACAGTTATACACCTAAATGCAATTGCAGAATTAAAAATAAGTGTCCTATAGGTGGAGAGTATATGACAGAAGGTGTGGTTTATCAAGCCATGATATACCCAAAAGAAAATACAAACTTGAAAAAATACTACATTAGTATTTCAGCAGGTGCTTGGAAGCAACGGTTGTACAATCACACACACACTCCTTTTCCAACCCTGAACTAAGAAACCAGGCAGCTCTATCAAAATATCTCTGGTCATTAAAAGACAATAACTTAACATCTATGATTAAGTGGAATATCATTAAAAAAATCTAACACACCCATCAATTTAAAGATTGCTGTCGCATATGCCTGGATGAAAAAATCACTCTTATAAAACACAAAAACCAATTGGATCTGCTGAATCTAAGGAGGGAACTAATTTTTAAATGTTGACACAGGAGCCGGTTTAAACTATGTTAAACTTTTAGCCCCTCATTCATTCCTTTGAAGACTTTACACATATCACACTATTTTACGAAATGTATATTGTTTAATTGTATACCATTGTTATATATGTCAAGGTGTTTTTTTAAATATATATATATATATATATATATATATATATATATATATATATATACACGGGTTCTTATATGTCTATAGTATTGCTTACATATTTGTTTTTGCTGGTGTTTGAGTGTATATATATATGTGCGTGTTCATATATGTGTATATGTATATATGTATCTGTGTACGCGTACATATATGTGTATACATATATATGCGTATACGGGTATGTGTGTACGTATTTACGTGTGTGTGTGAGGTGAGTTGTATGTGTACATATATGTTTTTTACAGTACTACAGTTATACAGTATTATAACTGTACCATTGACCGAAAAATTTACCTACATTATAGCATTATTACTATTGCATTGTTAACCGAATAATCAGTATAATTTTGATTATGGTGTGGTGGTAATTGTGATTAAAGCGGATTGATTAACTAGCATATCTTAATTGTTAAATTTTCTTAGGTTTTTTAAAATTTCAATTTCTTATCCTTTCAATAGTAATATGCAAATTTATTTTTAAACTAAATAATTAAGTTTAAACAACTAAATTTAAATAGAATAATTAGACTTACTTTTAAATTAAAATTTTTAAAAAATTTTCTAATTTTTTAACTTTATATTGTATTATATTTGTTTTGTTGATTGTATAATTAGTATAATTTTGATTATATAGTGGTGTGATGATTTTGTGATCACAACAGATTAACTATTTTCTCTTAAATATATTTTTATTTTTTTTAGACTACAATTTCTTACCCTTTCACTGTTAATATATAATATTTACTTATTTTTTACCTTTTCATTTTCTCCTCTCATCTTTTCTTTCTATTTTAAATTTATTCCTCTCTTCTTTCTTACCCTTTCTTTTTAACGCTCTCTCTCTCTCTCTCACCTAACCCACTTTCTTTACGTTTCAAATCAACGGGCCAGCAGTCTAACTGACAGGCTGCATGAATTTTTGTTGACATCCACCCCTACGCGTGTTCTTTGATTATATGTTGCGTATATATATGCTTATGTATGAATATATGTGTGTGTGTTTGCCGAACTGATGTAATGATGTATTTTTTCTAAAATTTTCTCTTTTAAGGGAGCGGCCATTATTTTTATTCATTTTTTTAAAGTCTTTGTGAATTTCATTTGTGTAAAATCCTTTGTACAATAAAGACGGAAGCTGATAAAGGTTCGTCTGAAATAGGCCTAGTACTTCCGATTTACCATGAAATAACGCTTCTGCCTTAATTATATATATATGCGTGTGTGTGTGTGTATAAATATACATATATATATGTACATATATATGTACATATTTGTATATCTATATATATAAATATACGCACATATATAAATATACAATATATATATACATATATATGTACATATATATATATATATATATAAATATATGCACATATATATATGTACATATATATATTTATATGCATATTTATATATATGAATATATATGTATATATATATGTATATATATGTATGTATATACGTATATATATATATATATGTATGTATATACGTATATATAAACGTAACAATATTTAGCGGAACAGAGGTAATTAATTTTATTAATTAATTATTAACTATAATTGGAAAAATATTTAAACAGAAGAAATTACTATTTTAGATAAGAAGAAAACGTACTAAAAGAATTTTTTTTATTCTCCGAATATGCCGAAGGTAAAAGAAACAAAAGGCAACAAGTTTTGTTTTCCTTGTTGATATCTAAACCTGAGAAGGAGAGAGAGAAAGAAGAAAAAGAAAAGAGAAATAAAATTGTTTTTATTTTAACAGTTAGATAAAATGCTGAACAATAGACATTGGAAGGTAAGAGAATCAAGCCCACCTATGAAAGGTAACAAGTTTTGTTTCTCTGTTGTTATTTTAAACCTGAGAGAGAGAGAGAGAAAGAAGAGAAAGAAAAGAGAAATAAATTCACTTTTATTTTCGCAATTAGATAAAATACAGAACAATGGACATTAGTAATTTGATTGAATATAAGATCCAGATGGCCTTAGACGAAAGTTAGGAGAATCGGTCACCTCGCCAAGGTGATAACAAAGAAAATAGGGAATGGTCTGGCTAGCTTGACATTAGGAGAAAGGAGCTGATAACAAAATATTTTCTGTCATCAACGGAAAGCTCTGAAAATATCTGTGATTTGAAAATACAGATATTGGAAACGCAGATGTGAAAATTCTTATCTAAGTGACAATGTAAACAGACACGCCTGTCTGTTTGTCTGGTTGTTTCAGGCAAAAAAGGAAAGGCTTAGTCATATAGGCTTCATGACAACTTCAAAAGGTTAATAGTGATTGATTAAAAAAATCCCCAAAATTATTTCGTGAAAAAGAAAATTCACCGAATATGTCAAGCCCAGAAAAGGGGTATAGGAAGATGACATCATAACATAAATGCACCCTCTCTGAAGATTGCTCATGTGATTCAAAAGCTTAGAACTACAATAATAAAAAATATCCAAATTTGGACAATTTTTGTGTGTATATATATATATATATATATATATATATATATATATATATATATATTATAATCGTGTCACCCCATTCAAGGTATTTTACTGCCACTGTTAGCAGGGGGTTACATAGATGGAATGTTATGAGAAAATGTGACAGGTTGAAGGGGGTGTCAGGACGAGTGTAAGAGAAGGATGAGAATACTGATGAGAGTGGAGTGGACGAAGAAAGGTGCAGGAGATGGAGGATGCAAGTTAATGAGATAGGAGATGACTATTGACTTTATATTTAAATTCTTGAAGATTGTAACTATCGGGAAAGCAAGTAAACGGAAGGGAATTCCACGGGCAGGAAGTGCGAGAAAAGAAGCTGATGGAGTAGAATTTGCGTTTACAATTTATTGGTTTCACCGTAAAGGGTGGGACCTAGTTGCTAATCTTATGGCTTGAGTAAATTCATATATAGTAGGTACCAGTGAGCTAAGTTCATCTGAGTAAAAGCCTTGAAATTATTTTCAGAAGAGACACAGGGAAGCCACATCGCACTGGTGATAAAGTGACTGAATCCGAGCAGCCAAGTCGAGATTGATCATATTACAGATTCACTGTTGGATTTTGTCAAGGACCCCTAGGTGGATAGCAGAAGCACCCAACCAGATATGGCAGCGGGCAGATGGTATATTTGTATATGTGCAGGATTGTTTCAGATGGGAAACACTTCCTGGCCCTGCACAGAGAACCGACTTTCTTATCAATGGATTTAGCTATGGATTCTATATTGACATTCCACTTGAGGTCTGTTGTGAGAGTTAACCCGAGGTGACACAGTGTTTTATATGTATGTGTTTTATATGTATGTGTATATGTATGTTAAAAAATGTATATATATATATATATATATATATATATATATGTGTGTGTGTGTGTGTGTGTGTGTGTGTGTACACTCATTATGAGACACTCATGATGCAGGAAGAAATATTCTTAAAAAAATACAAGCCTTCCCTCAACAAAACAACATGAAAAACCTAAGACACACACAAACACATGACAAACGCAATAAAAAACACACACACGCTAAATTCAAATAGTATCCCAAAAACAATAACTAGAACTAGATGACTTTTAGAGTAGAATTGAATCACAACACTAAAAACAATTGTGAAGTATAAAGACAAAATTGAATTTCACAAGTCAGTGAAAAAAATTGTATATATATATATATATATATATATATATATATATATATATATATATCCAAGTAAGGAATGAAGAAAAAATTGACAATGTTCAAAACATTTATTTATAAAATAGAGCTATCCACAACAACGAACAGAGGACAAAAAACTCAATGGATAATTTTGATTTATCTATAGGAGCTCTGGATTTTGTAGAATCTTTGGATCTAGTCGGTTTATTTCTCCTGTAGAACCTCACGGCATATAAAGAAATTGACATTAAAAATATGGGACTTTATAGAGATGACGGACTCATGATAGTAAAGAAATCCACTGGAGGTAAGGCTGACAGACTTAAAAAATTAATTCATAGAGTTTTTAAATCTTTTGGCCTTGCGTGATAATTAGCCCTAATATAAAACAAGTTGACTTCTTAGACATAACATTAGACTTAATCTCTAACACTTTTCAACCTTACATGAAAAATAATGCTAACCCAATCTATAAACTCCAACTTTAATCACCCACCATCCGTTATCAAACATATTCCATCATCAGTTGAACTCCGCATAAGCATACACTCCTCAAATAAAGAAATATTCGATAAGCACAAAACAATTTACGATAAAATTCTTAGAGACAGTGGGTATCAATCATCCAAGATTAACTCTGTGGAAAAATTTAGGAGCCCAAAAAGAAAAAATAGAAACCTGAAAATCAAATGGTATAACCCTCCATTTAATCAGTTAGTTAATTTTAAACTGGGACATAAATTTCTTAAGCTAATAGATAAACATTTCCCCAAAAATAACCCTCTAAGCAAAATTTTTAATCGGAATACAATAAAACTCAGTTATAGCTGCTCCAACAATTTAGAAAAAATAATTAAATTACATAACAATAAAATGTTGAAGGCATACAACAAAAATAACTTATGGGATACATATTTTTTTTATTAAAATAAGCAACAGGAAAACACAATAGAATATTCTAGAGAAATTGGATCAAAACAGCAGTAGAATTTAGATTACATTTTTATATTTGTCAACCAATCAGCTAAAAACTTAGAATAAGAACATTCTAGAAAAATAGGCTTGGAAGTAAATTAACACAAAAATATTTAGGCCCCAAAACAAAAATGTAAAATAATAAATCTGATTGGTCAGTAAATGTTTTCACACCCTAATGTTAGGAAGATTAGTTGATCCCCTATTAATGTATATAATACACACAGTTAGAAAAAAAGGTCAGTCACCAAGCAGGCCATTAAGTCCGCATGCCACCGTATACTTTGCCGGCCATGTCATTTCTTCCATGCCAAAAGTTCGTGACCTCGCTCCAAGGACCTTAAAAAGAATAAGCCGACGAACTTTCTTTCAGCAACGCGACACATTGTCGCCAACTGAAACGCACCAAATGTAAGTAGGAAAGGCTTATTTACAGACTCTGCTAATGCAAACTTATACACGTTTTTGGACAAAAATTAACTTCTTGCCAAGTTTATATTTCTCAAAAAGGCAATTTTCGAATCATGCATTTTGTTGGTTTCTACATACCATTTTATTTGTCAAATAACAAATTGTTTGTTGTTGAATGTCCGTTGTAAATTATTCCTTCACTTTGCGCGATTGCAAAATAGAGTGTTGTATTTGTGGGGGAAATAATCTGAGAGCCAGACCCGTAAAATACGGGAGCGCATACCAACCAGCAAATACCAAATTCCCCACAAAATTGGTGACCTTCCGACTGGTGAAAGCACGTAACACAAAAAAGCTCTCATATTAGAAAACAACACAAAATTACCACAACGCGTAAAAGATGGAAAACAACGACATTGAACCCACAACAGCAACAATATCAGCCAGCATTCCCAGCTACAACCCAACTAACATACCAGTATGGTTTTCTCAGCTAAATGCACTTTTTAGCGCCAAAAACATTACAGCGCAAACCTCAAAGTATGCATACGTCGTGGAAAAACTTCCCACCGACGTGGCGGCAGAAGTGGTCGATTTGCTAGGCCATATGCCTGAGGACAAACCATATGATACACTAAAGAACGCCATTATAAGACGTATGGGTACATCGGATGGAAAAAAATTACATGATTTATTTTACAATTTGACCTTTGGACATATGACACCCTCACAACTCTTGAGGAAAATGAAATCTTTGTTGGGAAGCAGCACCATGTCTGAAACGGTGTTAAAAAAAACTAATGCAAACTTATACACGTTTTTGGACAAAAATTAACTTCTTGCCAAGTTTATATTTCTCAAAAAGGCAATTTTCGAATCATGCATTTTGTTGGTTTCTACATACCATTTTATTTGTCAAATAACAAATTGTTTGTTGTTGAATGTCCGTTGTAAATTTCTTTCTTTAAAAAACTATGGACAGACAAACTCCACACTCATACAACACAGATACTCGCATCACTCCCTGAGGATTTAGACCTGGATAGATTGTCGGAAATAGCTGATAAAATACACGACAATAACCAAAACCAGAGCGTTTACGCCACATCTTACAACCCAACAAATGACGCAACACAAAGGAATACACCAACACCAAGAAACACAACATCACAAACAACCACGCCAGACAGGTATACTGAACTGCTGCAGGACATGGCAAATCTAACTCTGCAGGTTCAAAGTTTGGTGAAGTTTCAAGCATCCGAACGTTCCCGTCCTTACAGAACCTCCTCACGACGCAGAAGTCGAAGTAGATCGAGCTCATTTTCTAGAGAGCGACGCAACCATGATACCTTGTTGGTACCATTTCAAATTTGGATGTGAAGCAAGGAAGTGCATAAAACCATGCAACTTCAATTCGACCTCACACACTTCAACACAAAACCAGGGAAACGGTTACACCGGCAGCAAGTAAAGACAACATTAGTTGCTGGTATAAAACAAGGAAGTCGTCTATTTTACATCCGAGACAAAAATACCGGATATTTATTTTTAGTCGACACCGGCGCACAAATCAGCGTTATTCCACCGGATCCCAGAAAAAAAAACACCAACTATCTTCATTCACACTGCAAGCAGCAAATGGATCAAGAATTGACACCTACGGAGAGATAGCACTGACGCTCAATTTGGGTTTACGCCGACCTTTTCCGTGGATCTTCACAATAGCCCAAGTAAAAACACCGATTCTTGGAGCTGATTTTTTGTCCCATTTCAACGTTTCAGTGAACATGGCTAGGCAATCTCTCGTCGATTGCAACACAGACCTAACAGCAAAGGGAATCACCTCAATCTACAAGTCAACAGGAATCTGTGCGGCACTACCAGATGCGAATGGACTACAAGAGTTGATTACAAAATTTCCAACTCTTACTACGCCCTTTAAACATTCTGATGAAGTTCGTCACACAGCCAAACATTATATCACAACCTCTGGACCACCCACACATGCATCACCACGCAGATTGCATCCAGAGAAAAATAAAGTAGCAAAAGACGAATTTCAGCACATGTTACAATTAGGCATTATACGTCCTTCTAGTAGTCCATACTCCTCACCGCTACATATGGTCCAGAAGCCAGAAACAGGTGCATGGCGACCTTGTGGGGACTTCAGGAACCTCAACGCAAAAACAGTTCCTGATAGGTATCCAATCCCACATCTACACGATTTCGCCATGGGCTTGCAAGGAACCAGAATCTTCACAAAACTAGATTTGGTTAAAGCTTACTACCAAATTCCGGTAGCCGAAGAAGACATAGGAAAAACAGCAATTACAACTCCTTTTGGACTTTTCGAATTCACCAGAATGCCATTTGGACTACGTAATGCTGCCCAAACTTTCCAGAGACTCATTGACGAGGTATTGAGAGGGTTACCATTTGCTTTTGCTTATATCGACGATGTCCTCATTGCTAGCAATGACATCAAGGAACATAAAGACCATTTATTACAAGTTTTCGAGAGACTAGCACATTTCGGCTTGAAAATCAACATAAGCAAATGTGATTTTGCTGTCTCGAAATTAAACTTTTTAGGCCACATGATAGACGAACAGGGAATCACACCTATCCCAGAAAAAGTCACAGCCATACAAAATTTCCCACAACCAACATCACTGCGACAACTTCGAAGATTTCTCGGTTTGATAAATTACTACCGTAGATTTATTCCACGTTGTTCCAGAATATTAACCCCGCTAACAAACATGTTGCAACAACAAAAAAATAAAAATGCAAAAATTCAAATTGAAGGAGAAGCTTTAACTGCTTTTCACAATGCTAAAAAAGCATTAGCAGATTTTACCAAGCTCTCCTACATCTCTAATGACAACACTACAACACTTTCACTAACAACAGACGCGTCAGGAGACTCAATTGGAGCAGTCCTACAACAAAAACAAAATGACTTGGAAAAACCAATATCCTTTTTCTCAGTGAAATTGAACACTGCACAACGAAAATACAGCACCTTCTCAAGGGAGTTACTGGCAATTTACTTGTCCATAAGGCACTTTCGTCACTTACTCGAAGGACGAGATTTCACCGTTTTCACTGACCACAAACCACTTACTTACGCCTTACATGTAAATACCGAGAAATATACGCCCAGAGATACTCGACAACTGGACTATATATCACAATTTACCTCGGATATCCGATACATAAAAGGTTCAGACAATATTGTGGCAGATACACTTTCACGCTCTACAATACAATTTATTGAGTCGGTAGATCTCACCTTCGAGCTCATTGCAGATGAACAAAAAAAAGATGCCACATTAGACAAACTAAACGACACTTCCCTACAGCTGAAGGAACAGCCTGTTCCATTTGGAACAAAAACAATACTTTGCGATGTCAAAACTGGTCACTCTAGACCGTATATACCACCATCACTAAGAAAAAGGTTATTTACACATTTCCACAACCTTTCACACCCTGGACGCCGAGCAACCGCAAAATTAATCAGCAACCGTTTTGTTTGGCCTAATATGCACACTGACATAAAAAACTGGACTCAAACATGCTTGAATTGTCAGAAGAGCAAAACAAACAGACACACAAAGTCTCCTCCAGGACAATTAAAAAAAACCAGACGGTAGGTTCACAAACCTACACATCGATATTGTCGGGCCATTGCCAATAGCAAATGACTGTCAATATATACTTACTATCATTGACAGATTTACAAGATGGCCTGTGGCCGTCCCACTTAGAGATATATCAGCAGAGACTATCTCTAAAACCATATTACGAGAGTGGATCGCAGTCTTTGGTTGTCCTTCAGTAATAACAACAGACAGAGGCTCCCAATTTCAATCAACGCTTTTCGATGAATTTACAAAGTTATTGGGAGTCAAACATATAAAAACAACAGCATATCACCCCCGCGCAAATGGATTAATCGAAAGATTCCATAGACAACTTAAAACAGCTTTAACAGCTAACAACAACTCCAGAACATGGTTTGAAAATTTGCCTCTTGTTTTATTGTCAATAAGGAATGTTATCAAAGAAGACTTGGGATGTACAGCTTCCGAAATGGTTTTTGGAACATCTTTAACACTTCCAGGTCAATTTTGTGAAAAAAACACTTCCTCACAACCAACTACAACTTTTGTAAAAGATTTTAAACACAAAATGAACGATTTAGTTTACACACCCACAAGAACACAAACTAAAGAACTTTACACACCAAAAGACCTTCACGACTGCAAATACGTTTTTATTCGAAATGATGCAGTCAAAAAACCTTTGTGTCCTACCTACTCCGGACCTTTCCAGGTAGTTGAAAGACACCACAAATATTTTAAACTCGCCATAAAAGGCAAATTTGATACTGTCTCCATAGACAGACTAAAACCAGCGTACTTAGACTTACCAGTAAAGGAAAGTACGACTGAACACTCTACAAGTACACAAAATACCACATTGTCCAAACCAACCTCCACGCCAACAAATACACCGACAAACACCACCACAAAAGCTGGAAGAAAGGTACATTGGCCGAAACATCTTAAAACTTATATTACATATTAATAAATACTTCCATATTTATCAATCTGCGGTGGGGTATATGGGATACATATTTTTTTTATTAAAATAAGCAACAGGAAAACACAATAGAATATTCTAGAGAAATTGGATCAAAACAGCAGTAGAATTTAGATTACATTTTTATATTTCTCAACCAATCAGCTAAAAACTTAGAATAAGAACATTCTAGAAAAATAGGCTTGGAAGTAAATTAACACAAAAATATTTAGGCCCCAAAACAAAAATGTAAAATAATAAATCTGATTGGTCAGTAAATGTTTTCACACCCTAATGTTAGGAAGATTAGTTGATCCCCTATTAATGTATATAATACACACAGTTAGAAAAAAAGGTCAGTCACCAAGCAGGCCATTAAGTCCGCATGCCACCGTATACTTTGCCGGCCATGTCATTTCTTCCATGCCAAAAGTTCGTGACCTCGCTCCAAGGACCTTAAAAAGAATAAGCCGACGAACTTTCTTTCAGCAACGCGACACATTGTCGCCAACTGAAACGCACCAAATGTAAGTAGGAAAGGCTCTGCTAATGCTAATGCAAACTTATACACGTTTTTGGACAAAAATTAACTTCTTGCCAAGTTTATATTTCTCAAAAAGGCAATTTTCGAATCATGCATTTTGTTGGTTTCTACATACCATTTTATTTGTCAAATAACAAATTGTTTGTTGTTGAATGTCCGTTGTAAATTATTCCTTCACTTTGCGCGATTGCAAAATAGAGTGTTGTATTTTTAGGGGAAATAATCAACATACAACCCAGCAAATACCAAATCCCCCACACACTCATGCCAGTCTGCCCCATAATAATAACTTTTGTAATTGTAGAAACATGAACCAATGCCCCATACGTGATGAAGACTCACCATCTGTGGCTAAGAAATTTTTGAAGATATTAGACTTTCACTCCTCAGCTTTATGGGTGTGTTTTAAGCAGTGGCAGACTTGTCTCCCTAACTGCCAATATGGATTTAACTTTTAGGCATTATTTAACTTTACTGAATTTTCTCCTCAAATTAAATTCTTCTATTGTCTGGTGAAGTGCTGACAGTTTATTGATCTAGACCCTGTTTTGTTTTATTATTTGTCTTCAAGTCTCTTGGGTGTGAAATGTGAAAGAAAAAACGCACAACCATCAGGTCTATCTAATGTCGCTCTATATCTAAACTTATTTATAAATGGAACCTTGTCTGTGTGTGTCCTCGCTACCCATAGACTCTGAAACGGCTGAACCGATCATCTTGAAAATTTACACAGTTGCACTACAAGCGTCTGCAAGCGTTCCCAGCCAGACCCTGTGTCAAGGTACCCCCGATAAATATAGAAAATTGATAATTGAAAAAAATATGGTTATAGAAGGAGTGGTCCAACTCTAATCAAATCGGATACACTCATAGACAAAGACACAAGAAACAACACTCAGAAGCTTCAAGGCCGCAGCTCCCACAACAATGCAGAAAAATGATTATATATATATATATATATATATATATAAGGTAAGACGTCTGTGTCTGTTTATCTACCTGTATGTCTGTATTTTTTTTCAGCCCTTCTACTTTAGTTCCCACTTCGGGCCCGGCTCCAAGTAGGCACAATTGTAGTTCCTAGTCTCAGCCATGATACCATTTACTCAGAGGACCCAGCCAGCCTTCAAAATTCAGTCTACGATGAAAAAACCCATTTGATATCGATACTAGAAAATCAAAACTCGACCTACATCCATTCACCCTTCCTCCAGTCCACGGCTCCGCTCCAACTGGAAACAACCATTGCTTTCTAGTCCCTTGCGCCAACATCCAAAGAGTCTGAGCTCCAGGACCATGGACTAATTTTAAAGCCTTCATTACACTCGAGCAATGCCGGGCTATACTGCTAGTTCATCAGTAAGAATTAATCTCAAGAAATCAGTTTTGATGCACTGATTTGCTCAACTTACATGTTTCTCATTGTAATATTTATTTACCATATATACACTTATGTATAAGCTAACATCAAGTAGAGTGTGATCGCTGAATTTTGGAGCATTAATTCTAACTCACCCCCTTCCAAAAAAATTACTTGTGTATAGTTTAACTGGTCACTGTAAATGCATGATTTTTAACCTCATAAAAAAATTTACTTGTGTATAGTGCAACTCCCTATTTGCATAAAATCTGATAATAAAAACTCACACAATATTTATGGTAAATGCGGTAGTTTGGTTGCTTTCATGCCTTTTAGATAATTCGTACATCTTCAAATATTTTCCTTCTTGTCAATACATTTTTCTCGTTTATTAAATTGTTTTTTGTAATATGTTTCAAACCAGTAATATTTTGCTCCTTTGTTCGTCAACCTCTGATTAACTTCCTTGCAGTTTTCAAAATTGTGTTTCCATCACTCATTAACGTCACCAGATGTTCTCTTCTAGGTTATAGCTTTCTTGCAGCCCATGAAATTTCTTGTAGAGGATGCAACGGGAAATTTTTTGCTATTTTGTATTTTTAATTTTGTGCATGTGAGTCATTTGTTTTTGTCGACTACATAGCATAGTAGGGTCAGTTAGGCTCTGCTGTGAGAAAAAGACCATCAAGACGAATTTCACGCCAACAGAAATTTAAAAATGACATGCTGTACTGCTTGGCGTTTGTGCCAGGAACTTTAATATAAACATTGAAAAGTGTTTAGGGGTCAATCTAAGGGGAGTGCAAAGGATTCAGAAATGCTTGAATGAGTCTAATAGGGATTACTAAAGTACAGTAGCTAAAAGAAAATCTCTCTGATCTTTAAAAAAAGAACTCCAGGATTTGTTGGTGAGGGCCCCAGGCTCAACATGGAGGCTGGTATCAAGTGCCTTGAGGAAGTAGTGCTGCGCTGGATCAAGAGGGTGGCTGCTGAAAAACCTTATGTTTGGCTACAGGATTCGTCATCATGCCATATAAGCAGGAGAACCAAATAATGGCGATCAGACAATTTTTTCGACCACATCACTCCTCACATCTGGCCACCTAACTTCCCAGACTTCAATCCTTGATTATTATGTGTATAGTACAGCTGATCAAGAGACCAACAAAACTTTTTGTAACTAAAAATGAATGGAAGGCAAAGATTATTGCAGCATTCATCAACTTAAACAAGGAGATCACCCAGAAGAGTTTAGTTTGTTTTGCAATATATCAACCTCAATAAGTTATTTAAAGTAGACAAGATTTTATGAAAGATTTGTATGAATAAAATGTATTCTTCATAAGAAATCAGTTTGTGAATCAGCTTTCATCAACAAATTTTTGTCAAGAGGGTTTTGTTGAGTGTCAGATGTATTCCTGGTAATATTTTTTTCCTTCAAAATATTTTTTTTTCCAATAAAGTATTGCTGAAATTTTTACAATAAAAGTTTATTTATACACTCTTTTCTTTTTTTTTCTTTTTTTCAATTGGAGTAGATAGACTAAACTATTGCCCGGTTCACATACCACCCACGTCTATTGAACAGGTGAAGAGGCTCATCCCTTGTTCCATGTTTAGGATGTGGTTTCCGGCTTTCTCTTTTCCAATCTTTTCAATCTTTTCATTTTTTTTTTTTTTCAATTGGAGTAGATAGACTAAACTATCGCTCGGTTCACATACCACCCACATCTATTGGACAGGTGAAGAAGCCCATCCCTTGTTCCCTGTTTAGGATGTGATTTCCAGCTTTCTCTTTTCCAATCTTTTCACTCTTTTCTTTTATCTTTTTTCATTTGGAGTAGATAGACTAAACTATCACCCGGTTCACACTCCACCCACATCTATTGAACAGGTGAAGAAGCCCATCTCTTGTTCCCTGTTTAGAATGTGGTTTCCGGCTTTCTCTTTTCCAATCTTTTCACTCTTTTCCTTTTATTTTTTCTTTATTTTTTTCAATTGGAGTAGATAGACTAAACTATCGCCCGGTTCACACTCCACCCACATCTATTGAACAGGTGAAGAGGCCCATCCCTTGTTCCCTGTTTAGGATGTGGTTTCCGGCTTTCTCTTTTCCAATCTTTTCACTCTTTTCCTTTTATTTTTCTTTATTTTTTTCAATTGGAGTAGATAGACTAAACTATCACTCGGTTCACACTCAACCCTCGTCTATTGAACAGGTGAAGAGGCTCATCCCTTGTTCCCTGTTTAGGATGTGGTTTCCGGCTTTCTCTTTACCAATTCTTTTCACTCTTACGTAGCCCCCTGCACATCAGTGGTGTTACTGCCTTGCTAGCGGTGATATGATTAAAAAAAAAATGCTTAACAAAATCCCTGGTATATATGTGTTTGATTTTATCCATGGAGAACCCTAAGGATGCTAAAATTTATATTGGAAACACAATGAACATTTTTAAAAAGCACTTTACAATCACCTCTTGTCCTTCAATAACATGGAGAAACAAATATGACATCACTTTCTAAGTATTTTTGGAAGTTAAAAAGCGAAAATAAAACACCTTAAGTTATATGAAAAATCTTCAAACAGGCCAGAACATCAAAATCAGTAAAAGAACCATTTTTCCTTTGTCTTCAAGAAAAAATGGAAATCATTAAATACATGAGTAGCAACATACTATCAAACCAGGGTCATGAAACCACAGTAAACTGCAAACACATTAAAGAACGAACCTTACAATCATGCTAAAACTACAAAATCCAATGTTAGGATCCCTAGAAACAATAAACCTTTATAGTATTAACAACACATTTATCTCAAATTTTACCTTTATTTCCTACTACAAACTGTGATCTAATTTAAAGTTCTATATAAAAAGAGGTTTCCTAAATTTTAAATTAAGGTCAAGTATAAAAAAATAGAATAATCATAAAAACTAATGTTAAATATAAAAACATGTGTAGTCAATTCATTAATACAGATATGTTTACCAAACAGTAATTCCTATTCCCACTTTATCGCACCCACTCCTACTCCTCCGCACCCCATATACATTTCCTTATTTTTTCCTTTTGTTAAACCCAAAGAAGTGACCATAAAAGCTGTAAAGAACCATACCTTATCTTCTAATGTTAAATCTGTCTATAAAAGTTTCAACACATCCATTAATCACCTCTATCCCTTACCTCTTCCCTCTTTTCATTTAAATTCTGTCAACTTACAACTCTTATTCCCCATTTCCAACCCCACCTACCTCTTGCACACAATTCGCCAAATATAAGAAAAAGTATTTCCATTTTCTTATAACACTACCTGATGAGACATTGTTCTTTTAATGTTGAAACAAAATGTACACTTTGCATTAGATGATAATTTGTACATGTTCCAAACTATAATTTATAATAAATAACTGTATATATATGTGTGTGTGTGTGTGTGTGTGTGTGTGTAGGTGTATATATATATATGTGTGTGTGTGTATATGTAGATATGTGTATAAATATATCTAATCTAAACTTACTTATAAATGGAACTTTGTGTGTGTATCCGTTATCTACAGACTCCGAAACGGCTGAATTGATTTTCTTGAAAATTTACACAGTTGTACTATAAGCATCTGCGAGTGTTCTTAGCTAGGTTTTGTGTCGAGGTACCCCTGATAAATATTGAAAATTGATAATTGAAAAAATTGGGTTATAGAAGGAGTGGTCCGATTTTAATCAAATTTGATACACTCATAGACAAAGACATAAGAAATGATATTCAGAAATTTCAAGGTTGCAGTTCTTACAATAGTGCAGAAAATCGATAATATACATATAAAAGCTTTCATTACACCCAAGCAATGCCAGGCTATACTGCTAGTGTATATATATATATATATATATATGTGTGTGTGTGTGTGTGTGTGTGTGTGTGTACATATATATATATATATATATATGTATATATGTGTATATATATATGAAGATGGCTCATGTGAGCCAAAATCTTAGAACCAGCATAATATAGAAATATACAAATGTTGGACAATTTTTTGTCTTTATATTCACCTGAAATTAAAGCTAAAATTAAATTCAATGTTTAAAATGGCTCATGATTAAACATAATTGACATTCATTGTCTGTTATATTTAACAGTAAATGTTTAGAAAATTATCTGCTGGTGTGATTTTCCTAAAAACCTCACTGAAATTCAAATACAGTGTGAAAAGCTAAGTAAATTTCTAATAAATCTTGATTATTTAAAAGTAGGTGTAAAAGAAATGGATTAAAAAGAAGGTATATTTAATTTTTCCTATTTCTATTAAACAAGTTATTTTGAACTACTGCTGTCATGATTGTAGTGCATTTCCATCTTTCGGGTCGACACAGCAATCCACTCACAACAGATGAGAAGCAGCTGGAATCCACCAATGTGATTCGGTCTACTTCATAATTTGTACCTTCATTACAGCGAGCACTCTAGTTTGTGTGGAGGAGAGAGTAGTGCTGACCTATCTCCCCTTGCCTTGTTTCCCAGACACTTTGCTGTGATGCGTCCTTGTTGCTGGAAGAGTCTGATCCCACCGATGGCTGTTATTCAGTACAATAAAGATAAAGTAAGACTTGTGCTCGATTACCAAGAGTTGAATGAACATGTAGATCTGTTTATGGCTCATGCAGATATATGCGCGGAAAAATTTGAGAGATTTGCGACAGGCAGGATCAAATGTGTCAGTGTTAGACCTTCAAAAGGCATACCTTCAGGTACATGTGCACCGATCATTGTGGCCCTACCAAACTGTACTAATTAGAGGACAAAGGTATTGCCTGACCTGCATGGGGTTTGGACTCAATGTTGCACTGTCTATCATGCAGACAATTGTTGATGCTATTCCGACAAAGGGCGAGCGCATACAACAGGCAGCATATGCCTATATTGATGATGTGTATGTGGATGAGAGTGTCGTGCCTGTGGTGCATGTGAAGAAACATCTTGACAGTTTCAGCTTCATGAACAAAGAACCAGAGAGGCTACAGGATGGTGTACAAGTGCTTGGTTTACAGGTCTTGGGGGAGAATAACATATTGTATTGGAGAAGAGGGAATAAAATCCCAGACATGCCTAGTGTTGTCACACATCGCAATATATTTTCTTTATGTGGCAAGTTGGTTGGGTAACTACCTGTGGGTAGTTGCTTTTGTGTAGCCGTGGCTTTTATCAAGCAAAGAGCATCTGAAGTTATTGCTGGTTGGGATGACAAAGTTGATGATGCCCCTCTCAACACCATGATTGAGGAGGTTCTCACCAGAATGCACTAAGAAGATCTGGTGCATAGCAAATGGAGCATTGATGGAAAAAACTTTAGCATATGGGTCGACACAAGCTCTCTTCCTATTGGCATATTGTTGATATATAATGGGACTGTAGTAGAAGATGCCTGCTGGTTACATCCAAAGAAGGACTCCTAACATATTAACCTCACAGAACTTGATGCCATTATAAAAGGAATAAATTTAGCAATCCTCTGGAAGGCAACCAATTTGCACTTGTTTACTGATTCTGCTTGTGTCCATAAATGAATTTCAGACACCCCCACAGGCAGGGCCAGAGTGTAAACCAAAGCCACAAGTGAAATGCTTATTCAACAACGACTTGATACATTAATAAAACTGGTAAAAGAATATGCCTTATCAATCAGTGTGTACCTGGTTACATTTAACCAAAACATAGCAGATCGATTGATTCAGAGGTGGCTTGATGCAATTAGGAGAAACTCTGAACCTATGCAACCTGTCTGCACTGCAGCCGTGAACTCAGTTGGGTCTGACCAAATCAAAATTGTACACCAAAAGAGCGGTCATCCTGGTGTGAGACGGATGCTCTATTTTGTGAAACAGATTGACCCTGCCGTGTCAAAGGTTGCTATAAGAACTGTCGCCAGGGAATGTGAAGAGTGTCAGTTGATTGATCTGTCACCTATGCACTGGCCAAAGGGTGCTCTGAATGTTAAACAAACATGGCACCAGGTAGAAATAGATATTACCCATTATAACAGGGCCCATTTTTTGACATTAATTGACTGTGGTCCTACTTGGTTTACCATTTTGCAGCACATTCCTCGACAAGATGCGACAAGTGTGATCAACCAGCTGAAAGTGCTTTTCTGTGAGCGGGGCCCACCAGCCGAGATTTTGACAGACAATGACACTGCCTTTCGTGGCAGTTCGTTCAGAGGTTTCTTGAACGAGTGAGGATTCCAACTCCAGTTCTGCTGTGAGTACATCCCCTCCAGTAACAGCATTATAGAGCAATGCCACAGAACTGTAAAAAAGGTTGCTGCCAGAAAGCTATATCAGAAGCAGTATACTGGTACAATATCACACCAAAGGATAACATCTCCTCTGCTACAGCACCAGCCAATATGGTTTATCGGTACCGCATACAGCTGAAAGGAATCAAAGGAATGTCAGCGCGGACGCTCGACCAACAGCAAACTGTTTTCAAAACAGGAGGCCAAGTGTGGGTAAAGGTCCCACATGGATGATGTATCACCAAATACGGAGTTGGATGTGTCACCAGAATTACCAGTGCGCAGAATGTGTTGATCGATGGAATACCATGCCATGTTAAAGATATGCAGCCCATAGTGGGACCAGACCATTGACGAGCTGCTTTGGCGTGTCTTCAGAGAGTGAAAGACTTATAATGGTTGGAGAAAGGCCAGGTGAACCGGCACGCAGCATAGATGCAGGCGATACCTCTTCTGATAATACCTCTAATGGAGACCCTGTGACTATATCCCTGCGAAGAAGGAAACAACGCAAAAGACCCCCCACCCCTGAATGTTTCATGTGTGATCATAGGATCAGAGGGGACTGTAGCAGTAATGCAACAAACAGACTTACTTCAAAGAGACAGAAGGTGTACTCTTTCTGCTACCGGTACATTGAAGACAAAAAATAGGACGCAAGAAGTGTAACTGGTTTTGTGGCGTAGAATGTGGTAGTCCCACATGAAGTGGCAAAATTCAATAAGTATAAAAGACTGAATTGGAAGAAGGCAAGTAGTATGATTTTTTGTTTTGGCATGGCGAGCCTACTTTGGTTAATTTGAATATGTGCAGAGATTATTACTGATCCACTTTAACAGTGTTCCAACAAAAACTAATTCTTTCAGTTGGGAAAACTACAGATATTACAGAACAATATATATATGAATTATTTTGAACATTATTTTTACTGATACTCGTATTTAAGTAGATATTCTGTTTTTAATTAAACAGTATTTTTATATTTATATCTACCGGCCTGATTATTTACCATAAATTTTTAAATAATCAGGCCAGTAGATATAAATATAAAAATACTGTTTAATTAAAAACAGAATATCTACTTAAATACGAGTATCAGTAAAAATAATGTTCAAAATAATTCATTACAAATTATCGGTTGCTTTTCATTAATTTCCGTAACATGTTTACATATATATATATATATATATATATATATGTGCATATATATATGTATGTGTGTGTATATATATATATATATATATATATATATAAATATTGGTTGGAAAAGGCATGAAGTTGTCAAGCATTTTGTCTACTTGGGGAGTGCCCTCTCCCTCTCAAATGATGGCTCTTTAGATGAAAAAGTATCAGCAAGGCTTCAGGTTCTTTTGGCAAGCTTGAAGACAAGTCTTGGTCTGATGGTGGTCTCACTCTAAGAACGAAACTTTCTGCATATAAGACCTGTGTATTGTCCACTCTTCTGTATGCCTCAGAGACTTGAACTTTGTATTGGTCGCAAATCAAGCTGCTTGAGAGATTTCACCAACATTGTCTCAGGCACATTCTTTGTTTACTTTGCACAGATCAGTACAAAAATTTCAGTGATTATGCAGGTTAGTGTTGCCAACAATTTGTGAAAATTTTGTGAGAATTGATTAGACGATTTTTCGAAATATTACAAAAGAAAAGTTATCTTGATAATAATTTGGCATGCAGTGTATATATATATGTATGTATATATATGTACATATAAGTATATATATATATATCAGTCGGGTTTCAATCCTGGGTTAAAAGCAATCGGAGTCTAACCCTACTGATGAGCTGTGATACAGCAAAACAGATCTGTCTGCGGATGACTATTTACGCTCTCACACCCTGATTGAGCACTCTGGAAGAATGGTAGACTTTGAAAAACAGTAGCTACTCTGGCATGTACGCATCGCTCATTCCGTAATGAATTAGAGCACTCTGGCTATTGGGTGTGTATAATGATAATATACACACTAAAAAGTCTGCTTTCTTCTACTGAGCACCCATAGCCCAGTAGTAGAATCACCGACTGACGCCAATTCGGTCGGGTTTCAATCCTGGGTTAAAAGCAATCAGAGTCTAACCGTACTGATGAGCTGTGATACAGCGAAACAGATCTGTCTGCGGATGACTTTATATATATATATATAGATATATATATAAGTGTATATATATATATATATATACATATAGATATTTTCTAAACATATGCTATTAAATATAAGAGAAAATGAATGTCTATTATGTTTAATCATGAGCCGTTCTAAACATCGTATTTTGGCTTTAATTTCAAATGAAAATAAAGACAAAAATTCTCCAACATTTGGATAATTTTTTATTAAGTTTGTTCTAAGCTTTTGGCTTACATGAGCCATCTTCAGAGAGGTCACAAGGATGTTAACATAAAAACATCCACCATCAGTGACGATTTTATCTTGTGTCAACACAAGATAAAATCGTATATATACTCTGAATATAGCTCATATGAGCTGAAAGCTTAGAACCAGCATAATAAAGAAATATACAAATGTTGGAAAAGTTTGTTTTTATTTTACCTGAAATTAAAGCCAAAATATGATGTTTATAGCGGCTCGTGATTAAACATAATGGACATTTGTTGTCTAATATATTTAACAATATATGTTTTAAAAATATCTACATATATATATATATATATATATATATATATATGAGAGATAGATAGATAGATAGATAGATAGATATGTAAATGTATATATATATGTATATTCATTTATATAATGTATATATATATATATATATATATAAATATGTATTTATATACATATATGTATGTATGCAAATAACTGTATTTATATATTTATATACATGTAAATGTATAAGTTTATATGTATATATATATATAGGTTTCTATGTACGTATTTATATATTTGTATGCATGTATATATATATGTGTATATGTATGTATACATGCATATGCAAATATCTGTATGTATATATATGTATATATATGTATGTATATTTTTATATATATATATATATTTATATATACATATAGTTATGCATATATATATGTACAGATATATATGTATGTACAGATATATATGTACATATGTATGTATGTATATATATATGTATGGATATACATTTACATATGTATGTACATAGTGATATATATATATGCATATATGTTTGCATAGATATGCATATCTATGTACGTATGCATATGTATATATATATATATATATATATATATATATGTATAGGTATATATATATATATATATATGTATGTATAGATATATATGCATGTATGCATACATATATATCTAAATGTTTATATAGCTTATTTTTCAAGTGCTGCTTATATGTGGCACAAGGCCAAAAGTATGGGGCACTCAGTGAAGATCGAATTCACTACTCAGTTGTAATAGATTCTTGCGAGACATTACACCACGCCGAGGTGTATACATAGATATGTTTATATTCATATGTATGCATATTTATATATGTATATATGTATGTATGCATAGATATATGTATAGACATATGTATATATAGATAATGTATATATGCATTGATGTATATATGTATATATATCTAAACTTATTTATAAATGGAACTTTGTCTATGTGTGTGTGTCTGTGTGTCTGTTACCTATAGACTCCGAAATGGCTGAACCGATTGTCTTGAAAATTTACACATGTTGTACTATAAGTATCTGCGAGTGTTCTTAGCTAGGTTTTGTATCAAGGTATCCCCGATAAATATAAAAAATCGATAATCAAAAAAATTGCGTTATAGAAGGAGTGGTCCGATTTTAATCCAATTTGATACACTCATAGACAAAGACATAAGAAACGATATTCACAATTTTCAAGGTTGCAGTTCTTACAATGGTGCAGAAAATCAATAATATATATATATATATATATATATATATATATATATATATAAAAGGCAAGATATTTGTGTGTGTGTCTGTTTATCTGCCAGTATGCCTCGACTTTTTTCAGACTTTTAAATTTAGTTTTTGCTTTGGGTTTGGCTCTAAGTAGGTATAATTGCAGTTCTTAGTCTCAGCCATGATACCATTTACTCAGAGGACTTATCTAGTCTTCAAAATTAAGTTTACGACGAAAAAAACTGATTTGATATCGATACCAGGAATCAAAATTTGACTGACATCCATTCATTTTTCTTTCAGTCTACGGTTTCGCTTTAACTGGAAACAACTATTGCTTTTTAGTCTTTTGTGCCAATGTCCAAAGAGTCTGAGCTCTAGCACCATGGATTAGTTTTGAAGCTTTCATTACACCCGAGCGACGCTGGGCTATACTGCTAGTATATATATATATATATATATATATATATATATATGTATGTTTGTATAGTTATGTATATATATATATGTTTTTATACATATATATATATGTATATAAGAAAAATTAAGGCAGACACGTTATTTCATGGTAAATCAGAAGTATGGCCTATTTTGGGCGAACCATCATCAGTTTTCGTCTTTATTTTACAAAGGATTTTACACGAATCTGGTTGCCCAAGTAAATTCTTGTGGAAAGGGCACCAGTGATCTAAGTTACAAGATTTGTGTAAAATCCTTTGTAAAATAAAGACAGAAGCTGATGATGGTTCACCTGAAATAGACCCATACTTCCGATTTACAATGAAATAACATGTCTGCCTTAATTTTTCTTATATTTGCTCTATATGTATTTATATACATATGTATTTAGAGCTCTCTTAGAGAGTTGTCCTAACACTGTATGCACAGGATGCTCCTCTGGATTCTTCTATGCCCACACTGCATGCTGATATATATGCATATATGTATGTTTGTATAGATAAATATTGTCATGTGCCTGTCTCGACAATAACCATCAAGATGATTACACGTCAGTTCGGGAATATTTACATTTCCATATCTATGGACAGATACAGGCTACCTGTCGTAGATCATGACAAATGGACAATAATAAATAACAATAATAAAATAATATTGTTGTTCGATTGTTATAATTGAATGGCAATCTTTCCCAGGTCTGCTTCAATATTGACACATGCGCTGAACGACAAGACAAGATGATTTTGATATAAAAATTTTAATAAGTAATGAAATATTTAAAAAAAACATTTAAGTATGAAAGAATGTCCAATGACCTGAATCTTAAAACTCATATTTGGATACCCAACGCAATCAGAATAACAATTTACAACACATATTAATAAATATGAATGAATGTAAGCAAATATGAATGCAAAAGATTAACACAAAATAAAAATGGGGAGAACCATATAATTCTATAACACTGGGTATGTACCACATACACCATAACACGGGGTATGGTGTATGTGGTAACATAATATTCGTGGAAGTTTATGCGTGTTCTAACGTGGGTCTAAGAATATAATAACTTATCTTTAAATCAGTTCCTTCTCTCTTGTCTTACTGTCTTTTCTTTTCTTTTCTTTTCTCTCTTCCTCCTCTTATTCTTTTATCTTCATCATTATCTTTCTTCCTTTTCTTTTTTTATTTTCTTGATAAACAGCTTCTTTGAATTAACAGGAATCAGCACACAAATAATATTAGAGCTTCTTCTTTTATCTTCATCGCTATCTTTCTTCCTTTTCTTGATAAACAACAATTTGGCCTCGTTTTCTTTTTGTTTTAACAAATAAGAATTTATAAGTTCGTTTTTCTTATCCAGAGTTGCTTAAGATGATTTGGTCAAATTACGCTATTATCTCAAATGTGTTTTCCCTTCATTCATCATTTATCAGTGCCCAGCAAATATGACTAGTTCATTCAAGATTCAGTCTGTAAACTAACTTCAAAATCTTGCTTTCCATGTGATTTGATTTTTGGCATGAATTCTGGCTCCTGCTGTTTTGCAACCTTCATGTCTAGCTTCTGTCTATTTCCTGTCTAGACATTTGTTACTAATGGCATTTGGGTCAACCAACCTTGACCTGCTATCCAAAACTGACTATAGGCTTCCACCTGATCATCTCCTTGTTACCATGTGGAGACCAATCTCAATATATGTGTGTAGATGTGTGTGTGGCTATCTATATCCATAACAATCTGTATATGTGAATGTTTATGTATATGTATATATATATGTATGTATGTATATATATATATATATATTTGTATATATGCATGTATGTCTAGATATATATCTATGTATGCATGTCTATATATATGTATGTATTTATAGCTATATATTTATATGTATAGATTTATTTGTATATATGTATTTTTGTATAGATTTATTTGTATATATGTATGTTTGTATAGATATATTTGTATATATGTATTTTTGTACATATATATATATATATATATATATATATATATATATATATATATATATATGATTGTATAGATATATATATATAGAATATGTTTAGAAAATTACTTGCTGCCTCGATATACTAAATATATATATATATATATATATATATATATATATATATATATCTTCCAATTAACTCTTTTTGCAACAAAATAAATATTGTTACCGCCAGTGATAATAATACGACAACTGAAAATTAAAGAATCAATTGAAAACAAGTTTTCCAGAAGTTTTCTCAGATGGTCTAGGGACATGCATAAAAAACTAAAGGTAAATTTGAAGTAAAAACAAATTTAGCACAGACATTTAAGCCAAAAAGGAGTGTGCTTTTTTGCAGCTTTAGAATCAATTAATAAGGAATTAGAATGAGTAAAAAAATTGGGTGTGATATCAAAAATTGATTATTCTAAATGGGCATCACCAACAATTTACATTAAAAAAAAGAAATAATAAAATCTGTGTATTTGCTGATTATTAAACAGGGTTAAATAAAAGTTTGAAACAATACAACTACCTGTTACCAAGTCCAGAGGAATTTTTGTGAAATTAAATGGTGGTAATTTTTTTTCTAAATTGGATCTATCAGACGCTTACCTACAAGTAGTAGTAGATGGAGAGTGCTCAAAACTTAACAGTTAATACTCATACAAGACCATACAAATTTAACTGACTTCCTTTTGGTAGGAAGGTAGCACCAAGCATATTCCAACAGATTAATGTTGGACTTGTCACTATCTCATTTGGGTCCTAAATTAAAGATTGTGTTTGCATCATCAGATGTGAGTGATTTGGGTACTGGAGTGGTGATACTACAAAAATATGAGGACGGAAAAATTAAACCAATAGCTCATGCTTCAAGATCATTAACAGCAGCTGAAAATGCTACAGCCAGATAGAAAAGGAAGCAGTGGCCATCATATTTGCTACAAAAAAGTTCTATAAATTGATACATGGCAGAGAATTCATACTACAGACAGACCATCATCCATTATTTTTCATATATGGATCAAAAAAGTGTGTTTCCACACATACGGCAAATAGACTGCAGTACTGGGAAACTATCCTATTAAACTATAATTATAAAATAGAGTTTTTACCATTCAAAAAATTAAGTCATGCAGACAAATTATCTAGACAAATACCAAAATCCTGTGAACCACTTGAGGATACAGTAATTGCAACAATTATGGTCAAAAATGAAATTAATAATTAATTAATACAATACTGTAAAGAAAAAAATATTACTGGAAATAATGCATTTTTATTATGCAATAATGTATTTATGTACACAGAAAGAACTGTGATACCAACATTGTTGCAAAAATGTATGCTAAAAGAATTTCACATAGGAATTCCAGGAATTTCTAGAATTAAATTCTTAAGGAGGTGTAATATGTATTGGCCAAAAATGAATTAAGATATTAAAAATTTAGTGAAATCATGCAGAGGTTGTGCTCTGGCAGCAAAGTCACCAGCTATAAAATTTCAACCTAGGCCAAAACTGATATGCCATGGTCCAAAATACATACAGACTTTACAGAACTGTTAAACAGAGCATATTATCTAGTCGATAGTTACACTAAATAGCCAGAAATATTAAAATTGCTGTAGAGTTATTTTTGCAGTGGAGGCTAGTATTTGTGCTAAAATCGGTCCTAATAGGTTCGACGTACAAACTTAATATAATATGTAATTATGCAGTGTAATCTTGCCAGGCCGCTGACTACTTTCGTATTTGACTGACTGTCAACTACTATTGTCCAACATCGACTGACTCTCATTACTCTTACTACTCCTACTTAAATTAGGTGGGAGAGTCCATTCACTATAGAATAGGTGTGTTTCACCATAACACCCCCTCCTAAATCTTTACTCCGTAGGAGTAAAACAGTTTTTTTTTATTTTTTACAGGAAATGAAGAAAAAATATGCTTCAATTTTTTAGCAACATCGTAGTGTATCTCCTACATTTTGGATCCACTTTTAAATGATTAGTTGCTTTTCTTTTCCTCCTGGATCGGCATACCTCAGGTAAAATCATTGCTGGCATTGGTAGATCAAACATATCAAAAATCACCTCCATCAGCGTTTCTTCCGTGGGACCGCTGTCAACCACATCTGAAGAGCATTGTCTGATCTGGTTATTGTGCCGTCTGCACATGAATTTTTCACCTTTCATCAAGTACATCATATTGCCAATCCACTTTTCTATTTTTCCAATCTCCCAGAACGATTTATTCTGTTTGTAGTTATTAAAGTATACTTTTTCACCAAGATTGTATTTTTTTACTTGAATAAATTTTTCTCTACCTGGCTTTGTCTTTTTTGGTAGTAATTTGTCGAAGACAGATTTTACCCGATGTGCAAACATCACCTCAGCTGGCGATTGTGAGGCTGGTGTTCCATTATTTAGGGTAATTCTGTATACCTGTAGAAACTTCTGTAGGGCTTCGTCTGCAGGTATTTCCCTAACTTTCTTTAAAGCTCTTTTTAGGGTGTCCACAAATTTTCCAGCTAACCCATTTGATCTTGGGTGATAAGGAGCTGTGGTAACATATTCAACATTGTATTCCTTGCAGAAATCTTTAAATTGTTTTGACGTAAATTGACTTCCATTGTTCGTCACAATTGTGTCTACGACACCAAACCTTGCGAACAATTCCAGCAGGAAGTTTTTAGTACTTTGCATCATCAGTTTTCTTATCCTTTGTATCTCAGGCCATTTCGAAAAACTATCCGCTACTATGATTTGATGGCATCCATTCAGTGGACCTGCAAAATCCACATGTAACCTAGACCATGGTAGGACTGTTTTTGGCCAGGGATTAAATTTTATTGGGGATGCCTTTGCAGCTAAGGCACAGCCTTTACATTTTGCCACTGCGTTCTCAATGTCCCTGTCCATATTCGGCCAAAATACAAAACTTCGCATTACACTCTTCTTCCTGGTGTTGCCCAGATGACCAGTATGAAAATCCTGTAGTATTTACTTTTGCAGTGTGTATGGAATCACCACACATTCTCAGTATAACAATACTGTATCGCAAAGTGAAAAAACATTTGTTGTGTACTGGTCCCTCTCGGCTATGTTTTCTTTTATTTTCAAGGTATACTTGCCCCTGGTGGCTTCTTCTTTTATTTTTTCTAGAGTTAACAGAAGTTCTCGAACTGCATTACACACAATAAATTTCAGCTCTTCTTCTGACTTCAGTGAGGCAATTACTGTGTCTTCTAATGGTTCACTCATTTCTGGACAGCCCATCAGCATAGCCAAATTTATTCGATGGTATGTACTCCATCCTGAAGTTATAATTTAGCAGTATTATACCCAATCTCTGTAATCGGTTGGCTGTATGCTTTGGCAAACTCTTTTTCAACCCAAAAATCGAAATTAGAGGTTTATGATCAGTTTGTAGCTTAAAATGTCAACCATGAACAAAATGGTAAAATTTCACTACCACAAATATTATTCCTAGCGCCTCTTTCTCTATCTTAGAGTAATTCTTCTCAGCCGGAAGTAGTGCTCTGGAAGCTACTATGATCTCTAAATTCGGGTTGTAGTAGGGTAGTAGGTTAAAAATAATTCTGAGGTTACCACTTCCTTTATCTTTTCAAATGCTTTCTGGCATGCATTAGTCCATTTCCAAAGTTTTCCTTTCTTCAAGAAATCATTTAATGGTGCCTGCAGATCATACATTTTAGGGATATATATTTGGTAATAATTTGCTAATCCCAAAAAACTTTGTAATGTGGCAATATCATACAGAGCTGGCATGTCTTTATAGCTGCTGCTCACTCTGGGTCTGGCCTTCTACCATTCTTATTGATTATCTGCTCCAGATATTTTACTTTCTCCATAAAATACTCACATTTGCTTTCCTTGAGTTTAAATCCAAATTCCTGTATTCTTGTAACTACTGCATTGACATGTTCCACATGTTCTACTATACTTGTACTTCTCAATGAGGATGTCATCCAGATATGCTATGGCAAAATCTAAACCCCCTCAACATTGAATCCATTACTTGCTGGAAAATGGCGGGCACAACCTTGATCCCAAAAGGTAGTCTGTTAAATTTATACAGACCCCAATTTGTGTTTATACACAAAAGTGTTGACATTTCTTTTTCTACTGGTATTTGCAGATATGCATCACTGAAGTCTATCTTCGAAAATATTGTGCCTCTGTTTAGTTTTGCAAATATTTCTTCTGCTGTTTGTAGGAGATAATTATAATCTTTGAGTGCCGTGTTCAAACCCGTCAAAAAATCAGCACAAACATGAATTTCTTTAGACTTTTTTTCATGTATACCGTCGATGTCACCCATTTACTCTACTCAACTTTTTTAAGTCCACCAGTTTTCTCTAATCTGTCTAATTCTTTATTTATCTGTTCAATTGAGGCAAATGGCACATTCCTTTTCTTTTTGAACACCGCCTGAGTGTTTTCTTTTAGCTGGAATTTTGCCTCCATCTTGGCACACGTTCCCAAACCTGGAGAAAAAACGGTACGAAATGTTTCCTTAAGTTTCTTTATTAATTTTTGGGCTTTGGTGTTTAAACTTTCTACCTTGTAACAAAGAATTTATTGGCAGATCCCATAATTGAAATTCTGTTATCCAATTTGTACCAAGTAAGTTTGTGTTATTTTCTATGACAAATAGTTTAGCTTTTTGCATTTTTTTATTTAACATGACGTTTGTAACAAATTCTCCAATAAATTGTATTTTTTCTCCTGTCACTGACCTCGTGATTCTCTTTGTTTTCATTAAAGTTGGTTTCTCCAACTTCTTCCACGTATGCAATTTTATGATAGATAAATCCAAACTCGTGTCAAGTTGCATTTTTATTACTTATTTCGACAGTAACAAATTTTCTGGTTATTCCATCTTTTACCTTGTTGGTCTTTAATTTTCTTATTTTATTGTCTTTGTTTCTTGACCTGCAATGCATGTTTTTATGTCTCATTCTTTTACAGTTGAAACATTTTTTATTCCTAAAATCACAATATCTGTACCAGTGTAGTTCACCGCAAACAAAACATGGCTTCAGAAGTTTTTGTTTATTCTTCTCTAGTATTTCACTTTTTGCTTGATAATCCGGAAATACATATTCCAAAAACAAATTAGCTCTCTCACATCCTAAAGAAAGAGAGAGAGAGAGAGGATTTAGTTATCTTACATCCTCCAAAGGAAAGAGAGGAGGATTTAGTTATTCAACATCCTCCAAAGAAGTGAGAGAGAGAGGATTTATATTCTTAAAACTAAATTATAATTTGGCATTGATTTTATTTTGTTTTATTTTTTGTAGCAAATTTTAAAATAGTTTGATGGTTATTTGAACGAGTATTTTTTACTGTTTTTCAAAGAAATTTCTTTGATCGAACTTAGTTAACTTACCACCGTTACCTTTTTTTTTTCTTCTTTTTCAATTGGAGTAGATAGACTAAACTATCCCCTGGTTCACACTCCACCCACGTCTATTGAACAGGTGTAGAGGCTCATCCCTTGTTCCCTGTTTAGGATGTGGTTTCCGGTTTTCTTTTTTCTTCTGTTTTTTTTTTTTCAATTAGAGTAGATAGACTAAACTATCGCCTGGTTCACACTCCATTCACGTCTATTGAACAGGTGTAAAATTCCAGACTATTCTATCTTTTTTTAATCTTTCTTTACGCTAACATATCTTGTGCAGTCTTCTGCCAATTTTTGTACCGTAATACTTGGATCGCTTTCCAATTTTGCCACTACTCATTTTCTCAACTCTTTTTCTCATTTTCTCATTTTCGCGTCTCTTTCCAATACCAGCCTCTGAACAAACACCAAGCACTTAAAATTGTCTGCACTTAATTCTGCCAGCTTGAATTCTTCACAATGCTTATTCCCATTGGCTGCATATGTTATATAGTCTTGTTCATCAGATTTAAACATTTCAACCTTTTGTGGAACAGAGATGTCTTTTTACTAAATAATTCACTTAATATATTTACCCCCTCGGTAAAAGTCAACTCGCTAGTTTTTTTCGGTAAAATGTAGTTTACCAATTTGTTATGCTCAGCAGTTCCTAATTTGCTTAAAAGAAGCCTAACCTTCTTTCCTTCAGACTACGAGTGGCAGTCCTCATTATACACATCCGTATATTTTTTATAATACTCAGCAAAAGTTATTTCTTCACCTGGACTGTACATGAATATTTCAATTGAATTCCATATTGTATTCTCTGGGAAATAATCGTTTTGTAGATTTTTTTCTTTCCTCTTCTCAGTTATTTTCAGAATTTTGTTTTGAAACTCCCTATGCATCTGTTCCATTTTTTGTTGGAATTGCATTTGTTTATTGAAAGTTTCCTCCTGTATCTTTTTTTTTTTTTTTTAATCATATCACCCCGAGCAAGGTGGTAACGCCACTGATGTGCAGGGGGCTACGTAAGAGTGAAAAGATTAGAAGAGAGAAAACTGGAAACCACATACTAAACAAGGAACAAGGGATGAGCCTCTACACCTGTTCAATAGACGTGGGTGGAGTGTGAATCGGGCGATAGTTTAGTCTATTTACTCCAATTAAACTGCATCTGGAATGTCTATTGTTGCTCTAATATTTTTGTCTGTTGTTCTGACTGGAACTTAAAGAATTCCAGGAATAAACTTTTACATTCCTCCATTTTTACAAAAAAGTTACCACAGTGCCTAATACTGTAGGGGGTGCCCTATGAATTTGCAATTTGTAACCTATTTGAGCAAACTGTTTTATCAAGAAAAATATTTCTGTTTCTCAGTTGAAAATACGACAGATTTTTTCGTCACTAAATTGATGTCTTGGCTTGCGAGAAACTTTACCAAATTTTTTTTTTTAAATGTGAATCCGAGACTTTGTCACCAAAATTATTGTGGCGAGCAAATTTTTTCTTCCTCCGTATGAGTGTGAATTTCGTTGCTGAAAATTGTTTTTGATGAGTGAAAAAGAGAAAAAAAAAATGTCCTTTATTACTCCGAGTGAATTGGATCTTCGTCCAATATCTTTGTCTGATATCCGAATCCTTGTCACCAAAATTGTCTTTTGGCGAGTGGAAAAAAAAATTTTTTTATCTTCTCCAAGTGAGTTTGATATCTTCATCGCTAAAATTGTTGTTTTGGTGAGTGAAAATAAATTTTTTTTTCTTCTCCAAGTGAGTTTGATATCTTTGTCGCCAAAATTGTCTTTTGGCAAGTGGAAAAAATTATTTTTTATCTTCTCCACGTGAGTTTGACATCTTTGTTGCCAAAATTGGTAAGTGGAAAAAAATTATTTTTATCTTCTCCACATGAGTTTGATATCTTCGTCACCAAAATTGTTGTGGAGTTATTTTTGCAGTAGAGGCTAGTATTTGTGCTAAAGTCAGTCCTAATAGGTTCAACGTACAAAATGTTAGGTACTTGATATAATATGTAATTATGCAGTGTAATCTTGCCAGATCACTGACTACTTTCGTATTCCACTTACTGTTGACTACTATTGTCCAACATTGACTGACTCTCGTTCCTCTTACTACTCTTACTTAAATTAGGTGGAAGAGTCTATTTACTATAGAATAGGTGTGTTTCACCATAACAAAAATGTAGAAGACCAACTACCATGGTAACGATAAATTTTCCAAATGTGATTTTTGAAAAGTTCTGTGCACCTGACTCTAATGTTTCAGATAACAGGACACAATTCATGTTTAGTAAATTTAAAGTTTTCTGTAAATCATTAGCAATAGAACATATTACAACACTCTCTTATTACCCAAGATCAAACAGACAAGTAAAACAATTTGTTGATATGTTTAAAAGGGCACTAATAAAGTCACAGAGAGAGGAGTCAAATGCAGTAATGCTACAATAATTTCTGAATGCTTTCAGAATTATACTGAACCTGGACAATGTGTTCAGAATATTGCCTGCAAAGTTGATGTTCACCAGGAAGATTAATAAAAGAAATAACAATATAAGTAAATATTTCAAACCTGAAGAAAAACCAAAGATTATACAATTTTTTTATTTATGAATAAGGCAGTCCATGTCAAGGAATGAACAATTAATTTGTAGTTGTTTTGGAAGTCAGAATCGTTCTTGGTAATTATTTTATTGGAAACTTTGGAATAAAATGAACTGACTGAAGGGTATAAAATACATATTTTTTTTATTTGCTTTAGAGTGAGTCCATTGGTATTCAATGTAGCAAAATATTCCTTTATAAAGGAGATATGGGTAGCAGTCTGGAAAAATATCCATTTTGATTCAGTAGTGGTAGTTTTGAAGTTAGGCTGTGCTATTAGTTTTTTCTTTTCTTTTTTTATAATCATATCGCCCCAAGCAAGGTATTTTACTGACACTGTTGTGCAGGGGCTTACATATGGGGAAAGTTATGAGAAAGAGTGACAGATTTTAGGGGGTGTCAGGAAGTGGGTAAGAGAAGGATGAGAATACTGATGAGAGTGGAGTGGACGGAAAAGGAGTATGAGTGCGAGAATGCAGGTTATGGAGATAGGAGATGACGATTGATTTTACATTTAAATTCTTGGAGATTGTAGCTGTCAGGGAAGCAAGTAAATGGAAGGAAATTCCACAGGCAGGAAGTGTGAGAAAAGAAGCTGCTGGAGTAGAATTTGCATTTACAAGTTATTGGTTTCACAGTAAAAGTGTGCGACCTAGTTGCTAATTTTGTGGCTTGAGTAAATTCATTTATAGGGGGCACCAGTGAGCTAAGTTCATCGAACAGAAGCTGTGAAAGTATTTGTAGAAGAGACACAGGGAAGCCATATTGCACCGGTGAGAAAGTGACTATATCTGAGCTGCCAAGATGTTCCGCAGGATTTTGTCAAGGATCCCTAGATGAATAGTAGTAGTCATATTAGAAATAGGCCAGTGTCAATCTACTGTGTTTTTTTGGACCTAAGTAGGGCAAAAATATAATTAGCCAATGACTTGTTCTCTGGCAAATGCATTCTCTTGTTCTCTGGTTTCTCTTGCTGCCCCTTCTCATCTCAGAAGTGTAAGTTCATCATAGTCTTTTGACCAGGGTCTGAGACTCAGGCATAAAACTTGGTTTTGACTAACATCAAGTCTCTTTGTGTTAATTTTTTCAATTAGCCAAAATTATTTTTTTTCCAGTGCTCCTTTCTTTTTTATAATGGAAGTTATGCATGCAAGCTTCCTGATTTTTGTTAGTTTTCAGTCACAAATTAGTTTGCTCCGGTCTTGAAAACTTCCGGCTGGTTCAGTCTTTTCTTCTTCTTCCTCTTTTTAAGGATTGCCTTCTCATTATTTGAGAGAAGTATATATATATATATATATATATATATTTGGGCAGCAATCTTTAAAAACCAAAAAATAAAATAAAATAAAATTTCCCTTGTGGCCCATTTTTTATGAAACGTGTTGAGATATGAAAGGAAAGTTCAAATGCGTTATTTCTACTTGAATTGTTTTTATTTATATATTTCATTTGCTACAAGTCTTTCATGGGTTTCAACTGGTATATAAAAATTTGATTAAAAATACTTGAAACTTTTCTTTTCTCAATTTTTTTTTAAATTAAGTAAACTACATTTGTGAAAATTAAAATTAAAAGTAATTATAACAAACATTAAAAAATTTATAAAAATGAAAAAATAATAGTCTTAAAATTCAGCGGTGAATTAGAATAAACATTTTTCCACTGAATGATTTCTTATAAAAATTTGTTACCCACATTTTAAATTATTCATAAAAAATGTCTTTTTCTTTTAGTTCAAAACGGGAAATAGTGAACGCTGTTTTTAAAGAACGCGTTCTCAGTTTTCTGTGGTTCTTTATTTTTTTAAACTACTCACTCAAATCATTTTATTTACATTTGTCAAATTTGTTTTGACAATTTAAAATTTGTTTTTTCTATAAATTACTTGTAATTATTATTGTCAGAATTCACTATCTATTTTCAAACTGGAAAAGAAAAACCAAAACAAAAAAAATCTTTAAGTATTTTTATGTTGCCAGAAAAAAAAAATGATGATAATTTCATTATTGCTGAGAGAGAAATAGAAAGAAGTAATTTAAAAAGTAATTTTATTCAACTAAAAAAAGACTTTAAAACCGAATTGTGAGCACATATGAAACATCTTTAAGTAGAAAAGATAAGAAGCTGCTTAGCTTAATGAAGATGGGTAACAGAAGAAACAAAGTACCTTAATTCGAAATTGTTAAAATCACCACTTCAACAATGTTTAACTGTTGACAATTGACATTCATATTTTTTCTTTCATAAACAGTTTATTTTGAAACATAAAGATGGGACAAATTTTATTTCTTTATTATGAAAACAAAAAACTGATCAAAAGTAAGTATCGAAATTAGAGGTTAAGTGAGTGGCCTTCTACCCTAGAAAAGAAAGTAACAAAACAAAAAAAAAATCATCGTTCGTTATCTTGTTCATTTTTACTACAACACTACAGTTAAAGTTGTTGCTGAAAGCGACATAATGCTAAATCCTGACAAATTATAACTAAATATTAATTTTCTGTACTTCATCATAAGAAAACTTTAAAAACATTTTTAATATCCCGAATTCGCATTGTTATATTTATTGGGATAAGAGAGGGGGGGGGGTAAGAGCGACAAGAAGGGATAGGGAGATGTCGAAAAAGCCATGATCGCTTACGTCCTGAAGGGACACGGCATATAGAAAATTTATTAAATATTATTAGCAATGGATTTTTAAGACTTTAGTTTTTGACAATACTTGAAATAATAAACTCAATAGAAATATTTTGTAACTTAAGGTTTCCTAGCAACCTAGTCTTTTTTGTTAAGAAGTAAGTGAACTGAAGTGAAAAAAAGTCTGTGTGCATTTTTGGCTGAATAAGGTTAAGTAAGTTTGACAACAAAAAAAAAACTAAATTTTATGTTGTCATAAGCAAATTTTTAAGGAAATAAATTTTAAAAAGTATTTTTAAGGTAAAAAAAAAAAAAAAAAAAAATCAAAGTATATTCATTTGCACAATAATCAGTATGCTTGGACAATAAAAAGGTCCTTTTTTATGCTTGTCGTCTTTTCCTTGACATTCCCCCTACAGAATTACATTTATACCTGGTAAACAAAAATCCTTAGAAGTTATTTCTATTAGAGAAAAAGAAAAACTAATCTCTCATGATAAAAATAATATATTACGATCACTTTAAAAAAATAATATTTTTTACATTAGGCAAATATCACTGTACTTTAAAAAAGTGTATATTTAGGCTTTAAACGGTTTTCAAGCCTGGTAATGCAAAAGTTTTTGAAGATACTATCGATCGTTTTTAAAACTAAACAAAAGATAGGCAGATGCTGGAAAAAGCTTGCTAAACTTTTATTTGTGTTCACCACAAAATAATCGAACGCAACTTACATAGACGAAAAACAATAACTTAGAATAAACTTAATAACATAAACTTAAAGTTAATAGTCGTCCACCTGTATTTACATTTTCATTTTTTAAAAACAATGGCATTAGGTTTGATTACCGTAAAAGCTTAATGGAGCTTTAAACTTCAAGTTAATATTTTAAGATGCCATTTAGAAATATTTAACAAAAAAGGTTAAATAATAATTTAACGGGTGAAAACCTACATTTTACATAATTTTTCGGGGTTTTTTTTCATACACCGGTCGGTCTTGGTAACCGGTAAAAAATGTCGAAATAAAAAAAAAAATCATACAAATCCTAAACTAGATGTATATGCATAATTTTAAAGGGATACATTATATAAAAATAAAGAATGTAACTAAATTTTGCCCGTAATTTTTTTCCTTTTATTATTCTACAAATGAAAATGTGCAACGACAAAAAAAAAAAATCTAAGCAGATGAAAATGGCGGGAAATTGAGACGCTAATGAAGCTACCTTTACTGAACCTAAAACTCTGTTAAAAAAAATAATTTCGCTACAAATTATATAATTTGCATTATATCTCATATTTATGCATATGTAATTATAAAGTAAATTAATCAAATTAATTATAAAACATTTAAGTTCTGTAACAAAGTATGAGCCATTGACTATTTTTCAAAGGGAAAGTAAGAAGAAAGCAAAGCAGCAGCCTCGTATTAGATAACCCCTCTACCCCCAGAAACATGTAATAGACAAAAGAAATACATGGACACTTACTTCAAAGATAAATTTATGCTCAAGTCAAAAATTACTACTTTAACTGACCTACGAAAATTGAATTATGAAGCTATTTTCAACAAATCAGAAAGCAATATGATTTATAAATAATTATATTTGTGGTATTATTTTTCTCCATGGGGGATTTTTATCAGGCCATGTAGTGCGTTTCGTTTCGGAAGGATTTCGTATTTAGGTAGGCTTGATAGACTTAACAAAGCGATAAAAGTTTTAAAAAATTCTAGCACTAAAAATCTTATTTTAAAGTATTTATAATTTTTTATTAAAAATCTATAAAAAACTTTCTTTCTGAGAAAATTAGTAGGAATAGTAATTTTTTTGCATTAATTTGATATTTTGGTGAATGTTGTTGTGGCAAAGCGATTAGTTTTGCCTTGGCGCGCAACGGTTTCCCCCTTCAGTATAGCGTACGCAAGCGCAGACCTCTTCCAGCAGTACTCGTGAGATCATGGCGACTCCGGCCAAAGTTACTAAAGCGGAGGGAAAAAATAATCATGAAAATGCCGATGAACAGGCTGGTAAGTGTAAGAAACACGTATTTATTTCTTTTACGTTTATTTAATGAATATTTGTATCATTTTTACTTAATTATAGCACGAAAAAATTATAACTTATGAGTTTTTTTTTCTAAAGCTAGCTAGGCAATCATAGTTGCATTGTTAAAGGAAGCACATGTATCTTTTTTTTTTAAAACTCAGTGTATGAAAATTATCACTCTAAAAATATTTTTTTTTTTACTTATAAATCTTGCAGACGTCATCTTGCAGGGCCATCAATGATATAATTATTTGAGTGCATGAAATCCGCAATAAGATGAAATTTTCAGCTAGTTCTTATCGTTCAATAGAAATACTTTATTGTTTACTGCCGTACATAAGATGACCGTCTATGTAAGACAAATGAGAACGAGGCGATCGTCGACCTCTTCATTTAAAACCACTTAAGTCTTTGTCTTTCTAAAAGAAATGCTTATCTTTTTTTTTCTTTTTTTTTTTTCCAATTATTCCCCCAAGTCTTTGGATTTTTATCTGATTTGTAATATCACTATGATGATACAGGCATCATTTTCTCCAGATACAAGGGTAACATGGATAATCGCCATTTGCAATCTATGTATACCATGTACCATACCAATCGTACTGTTTCCACAGTTTAACTAAATATGTATGAGGATTTATTTTTTTTCTCTGGGTGGTTTATTTTTTTAATATTTTTGAAAAGCGATTTTGATAATAATATCAACTGATCTAAAAATTAGTTTAATATCTTTGTTGGTACGGAGAAGCGAGGGGGGAAAAACTGAAAGTTGTAATTCTAGTCCGTTCCCGGCGAAACGTGGTTAAGACTGCATGACCGGAAGTTGTAGTACTGTGGTAGAGCATGTGCTCAGATTTGAATTCATTACGCTTAACAAATGGCATCAGTGTCTTTTTTTTTTCCCCTTTTATATCGAGGCTTCTAATCCCTTTTTATTTAATAGTTTTTTTTTCTTTTATTCTTGAACATTTAATAAATGCTTTCTAGTATTTGTTTAAAACTGATTGCAAGTTTTGTGAGTATTGTTAAAACTAGTTAAGACGAAAAAAAATTTTTCTAATATGAAAAACTTCTGAAGTGAAATTCTGAAACTTTATTTTTTTCTTTTTGCTTAGGAATGTTTTACTGTATCTTATTTTATTAACAAACTCAAATCGTTTTATGAATCATGTTCCTCCACGTGGTTATGTTCATTTTTCTTTGTTCTGTTGGCAATTTTAAGATTTCGTTTTGTAATCACGTGTAGATCTCTTAGAATTTTAGACCCGAATTTTCTTGATGCTACTTTATCTGAATATTATATTCTAATACTTTACTAGAAATATTTCTATAACTTGTAATAAAATAGCATTGTTTTCGACTTGATTTTAACGACAGCAACGTTAGTTTGAGTTTCAAATTCCATGTTATAAGAGGGCAAACTAAATTCCATGTTATAAGAGGGCAAACTAAATCCCTCGAGCACATTTTCGTTTTATAGTAATTTCGTAGATAGTTTTAAGACCTTCTTTTTCAAAGTAAAATTTGAAAGCACTGGTTAAATGATTCTACAAATCGTATTTATAGGGTCTACTGAGGTAAAATGGGGATGCACAAAGAGACTTGTGGTGCAAAAATAAAGGCATTTTCTTTCTTTTTCAGAGTCCTCTACAGAAAATGATAACTTTTTTAAATAGCCGTTATTTTACTCATTTTAAACTTTTTACTCAAATTTTACCCCAGTAAACTCTAGTCCTTCAATGAGTTTTTTTTTCCCTTTTTAATTTGATACGTAATGATCTTTTATGCACAGAAATACTCGAACCTTGAATTGATCAGTCTATTTTAAGTTTGAGTTGTACTTGTTTGTGTATTTCCAAACCTGTATTTCAGAATCTAGAATGTAACTCTTAATCGTTTGGTAAATGCCTCTTTTATTCAAAGGAAATATCAAAGTCTCTTTGTTTGTACAGATAAAGAACAACAGGAAGCAATAGAGCAGATAGATGAAGTCCAAAATGAAATAGACCGGCTAAATGAACAAGCTAGCGAAGAAATTCTGAAAGTAGAACAGAAATATAATAAACTACGTCAGCCATATTTTCAGAAACGATCAGAACTAATTGCTAAGATTCCAAATTTTTGGGTGACAGCTGTATCCTTTTTGGCAAACTTTTTTTTTAAATTGAAATTGCTTTTTCTTGAATTTTGTGTGTGGGTATAATTGTAGCTTTTTGCATGAGTAACTTTCTGTATTCATTTTCAGTAAATTTTGTTTAACAAAACTTAAATTATTTTGTTTGGAAAGAGAGAAAAATATACTTTTCCTTAACTGTAAGTTTGTCAACCACCCACAAGTTTCTGCTCTTTTGAATGAAGAAGATGAAGAAGCCTTACAGTATCTCACAAAGGTAGAGGTTCAAGAGTTTGAAGATATAAAGTCTGGCTACCGGATAAACTTTGTAAGTATCAAATTAGTTTTAGTAGGAGAATTGTTTCTAGACATTTACACTAATAATTAGCATAAATTGTACGTATTAAAAAAAAAAATTTAAGTATAAAATTTTGAGATTTGAAAAATCTTTGTTATAACAATTTAATCATTTTGATGTTGATAACGACAAACTGTAACAACAAATAGTTATCTCTATACTACTTTTTTTGGGCTGTATAATTGTAGCACGTTGGTTTTAGCCCTTTGTTACACCATGAAATTTTATTTGCATTGATATAAGCTGAAAAATTATTGGTTTTAATCAAAGGTATTGCAAGTGTGTATTTCAAGATAGGTTTTATGCTAAAATACTTCACTGAACTCGTTAAGGCCTAAAATGTTCCAGTTTAATGTTAACATTTGCACTAAGTATAGAACGTAAAATATTTTTTTATCAAAGTTCAGTTTAACCCTCTTTTAAAAGGGAGACAACTTTAACATTTGCTAATTAAACTTCTAAAAATAGAATGCTGCAACTTCAAATTAATTGTAAAATGTATTATTGAAACAATTAGTAAATCGCTTACTGTATTTTTCTTGTAGTGTTTTGACAGCAATAATCCTTACTTTGAAAATGATGTAATTTCCAAAGAATTTCATCTCAATGATACGGGAGAGCCTTCATCCAAATCAACGCCAATCAAATGGAAGCCAGGAAAAGTAAGTTACAGGATTTTGTTTTCTTGACTCAAAATTGATTCATAGTGTCTAATTGAAATGGAGTTGACAAAAATGAGATAAAATTAAATTTGCTTATTTACAAACCCTGATTTTAAAATTCTTCCATAAGGACCTGACGAAAAAGTCCAGTCAACCGGGCAAAGGAGGCCGCAAGAGAAATCATGAGGAACAAGAATCCTTCTTCTGTTGGTTCACTGACCATGGTGATGCTGGAGCTGATGAATTAGGGGAGGTGATCAAGGATGATATTTGGCCAAATCCTCTCCAGTATTATTTGGTACGCCCAACTTTTTAAAGTTAACTGTTTTTCAAATTTTCTCCAGTTGACAAAGTAAAAGAAAGAAAAGATGCAAAGATAAATAATTATGAATTGTAAAGAAAAAGAAAAAAAATTTCTTTATGGCTAAACTTTTAAATTATAACTTCTCTAAATGCAAGTCCTTTTGTGCTGAAATGATTTTAGGATTGCAGATGAAATTTTAAAAAAAAAAAAAAATGTAGTATAGACAAATTCAATTGTTGCTGGAAGGGTGTAATTTTATGTAGTTTTTTTTTTTTTTTTTTTTTTTTTTTTTTTTTTTTTTTTTTTTTTTTTTGTTCCTGGCAGAAAGTAACCCGATAAACTAAATAGGTGCTGATAATTAGGAATATGTTAATATATTCTAGACATTAGTGGTTCTGTATTGCTTTGTGGCAATTACTTTTGTATAATCATATGAAAGTCATTAAACTTTCTAAATGTTCTATTTAGATTTTTATCATCAACTTTTTTTTTTTTTTTTTTAAATATTAAATAATTTACAAGGCAGTAAAGTTTGTTTCCCTGTACTTTTAAATCTGGTATCGGAACTTGATCTACATGCTTTTGGAACTCTATTAACTATTCAGTCGTCATGTCCATGTTCAAAATGTTTATTTTTCCTTTTCAAGGATGTGGATGACGACTTCAATGAGGTGAGTGTTCTTTCTTGTGTGGAATTACCAGCTGTTCAGTTAAAATATTTTTATTACTTAGGTGACAGACTTCTCAAAGCTGCTTTTATTTTTAAGAATCTTTCTCTTGGCTTACCTCCCTCTCCCACTTTAAATTGATTTGAAAAAGTCATTTCAAGAGTATATAGTTTTCATAAAATATTAAATATTTTCATAGGTATAAAATTAAAAAAAAAAAGCTTGTATTAAGTTAATTGGTTCTTTTCATCATTGAAGCCCTTTAAGTATTCAGGTGCCTTCTATAAGGATGCTTAAGTAACTTGATTTATAAGGAACAATTTTCCTTTCTCCTGATTTATGGAGACATTTGATTATATTTTTTCTTTAAAACTATGTATACCCAAGAGTTGATAGCATTTTTTTTTTTTTTTTTTTCTTTTCTTCTCTCATTTGTCAACTGGTGAAAACTTGAATGTATGTATTTGTCTTTGCAATAGAAAAATACATATGCTAGTTGCTTATGCTTGTAATTAAAAATTTTCAGTACCGGTTAATTATACATTTATTATCTACTTAAAGAAATCTTGATAATTACAAATAACATGTAACCTTTTATTAGCCTGTTTATACAGGCTTAACAAACTAATTTTCTTTTGAAAAACTTTAGTTAAAATTTTTTTTTTTTTTTTTTTTTTTTTAACCACTGAACGCTTTTTCTTCCTGTACTAAATGTGCAGTTAATGTAGTTGTATTTTCCCTCTAAAAATTTTCATCCATCCTCATGTTTTGCATGTTTTTTTGTTTTTTTTTTTCTCATCTGTGATGTAAAATAACTATCATATTACTTACATTACTAATATCCTGTGGTCAAACTCTTACCTATAAAATCTTTTAAAAAATAAATTAACTAATTGAGTTTCTTTTAGGGTTATATGCTATTTAATTTGAAATACTCAACTAGAAGTTGCTTTGCATATTTAATTCACTGTACCAAAAGTAGTTGCTATTTTCCAGTTTTGTAATTCCGTGTAATGAAAACTTATTATTAAAATATTGTAGGCATCTGAAGTTGAAGAGGAAGAAGGTGGTGCTGGTGAAGGTAACTATTTTAATTTCATTGTGATCATTAATCTTACAGTAAATCAAAACCTACTAATGCAATATAATAAAGATATGAAATAAAATGCTAATATTTTCTAAGATTGAGAGAAATAACTTCTAATTAAAATAAAAAAACTAATTTCTTGACATTAGTGCAGTACACCCCCCACCCCCCTTGCTGGTGGGAGAGATGGTAACTAAATAGAATGTTTCTCTCTCTCCCCCTAATTGGTGTTAAAATGTTTTAAATGATGAAATGTTAAATTTTTGTAGATGAGGAACTTGATGAAGAGGGTCTTGAAGATGAGGAAGGTGAAGAAGCTGAAGATTTTGATGAAGAAGTGAGTTTAATGCATTCTTTTGTAATGTTTCTCTAGTATTTTTCCTCCAAAGATTTAAAATGATACGTTTTTGTGTTGAAGTTTTCAGTTAAAATGCATACCAAATTTCTAACATTTTCTTAATTTTATTTAGGATGTTGGTGAGGAAGGTGAAGAAGGCGAAGGTGAAGGAGGTGATGAGGAGGAAGAGGAGGAAGGCTAAGAGAGGGAAGTCTACAAAATCACCACTGCCACCACCACAACAAAAACTAGTACTTTTGCAGTACTAACAGTGTAGTATTGACAGTTGCTAGTTTGTTACCAACCTCACAAAGTGGTTCAGTATCGACATTCCTTCTATGTTGACCCACTGCAGCCTCTGTCTGTTGTAGTTTACAAGACAAAAGTAATGTCTTATCATCTGTCAAAACAATTTATTCCCCTATTTTTCTTTCTCTCTCTACCCCATCCTTGATCTTTTTTTCTTTTTCTTTTTTTTTCTCTCTCTCTAAAATTGTCATCAATAAATTGTCCATCACTTTACTTGGGCACCATTTTAGCGTTGCTTTGTACTTCTGCTAAAAGAAAAAAGGAAAAAAAAAAAACAATCCTTCTCCCAACACGTTTTGACTTCTTCACAAAAAAAAAAAAAAAAAAAAAATCATTGATTCATCATAACATTGACAGTATAGGATTTCTTAATAAAGGACGAAAAGACACTTTTTTGAGGCTTTTTTCTTTTTCCTTTCACTATTCTGTGCACTTGACTTGTTTTATACATTTAGTCCATATTTACTCAGAATCTAATTCATTTTTATCAGTCTTGTTCTACTTTCATAACACAACTCAATTTTGTAGCTAGGGATTTCCCAAACAAAAATTCTACTTAAATTATAAAACATGGCACGGAAAAAACTTTCAAAATATCCATTTTTGGGATTATTAGTTTTATGCAATCATTTGACAGCAAATGAGGACATATTTTATTTTCTCATACTTATGACTTAGTGTTTTATAGATCTCAAATGTGAGTTAGATAATTTCTTGCACAAAATAAATTTGTACATTTTTATACAATTTCATGACCTTAATTGATTGCTCTTTCATGAAATAACTATGGTATAATTCTTTCATTTAAGGACACTTTTATGAATTTCGAAAATGGCCTCTTAGAAAAGTGAATGCTAGAATGGCTTAATCTGTAGTATATTTTATGTAAATAGCTAAATTGTGTTAAAAGCCGTTCGTTGCATATTTAGTCTATTAGGAAAATGCTATTCCAACTAACAGGGATACTTGATCAGTTAAGTGATCTATGTTCAAGTTGTGTGTGTGTGTGTAACTTAATTTTCTCACCCAGTTTTAATCTTTGCAACATCTGTGGAATGGCTTTGATTCATTTAAGCATTTTTCGTAGATGTTTATTGCTATTAAGACTTCTACAGTACTTAGCATTTACCAAGGTGATTTAATCAGAATTTTTCACTGGAAACTTTTTTTACACTTTGCAAGTTACACAACTTAATAAAAATTTAAGTCTGTGGTTGAATTGTCATATATGCAAACCAGTTTGTGAAGGTAAGCTGTATTTTCTCACATGTGGCGTGAAGAAAATGGAGTGTTAAACATAAATTAAAAAAGGTGTAAAAATATTGGCATAATACTTATTTTTCAATTAATTACCTAGAACTTTAATTATATAAAATAGTTTTATATGCCTAAGTGTATTAATATATTTTCTTTCTGTAAAGACACTTGCAGATAAAATTTGCTTACTGGTGAGAATTGTGATCTTGTGCAGTTTTAAAATTTTTACTTTTAGAAGTAAAGCTGAGTACAAATTGTTTTTACATTTTAGAGATGTTTTAGAAATTAAGTTGAATTCAATTTTGTGTTCTGATTTTAGTTATTAAACATGAGTAATGAAAAGGAAAACTTGGTAGTGGAATTAACAGTAAAAAATAACCTTTAAGTGATTAAACTATAGTGTCAACTGAAACTTCAATGTTATAAAACAATGTGCAAGTTATCCTAGATTGGGAAATTAGTGGTTTTGCAATTTGAGAAACTGAACAGGCTCTCACAACTAAGTAGTTAAATTAGTTTTAAAAAAAAATTAACCATGAGAGCTGTCCATTTTGATATTAACTTTACTAAACTTGATCTTTACATTGTAAATTGATCACTTGTGATTAACCCTGCACTCCAGTGCAAAGTCTGACATAAATTCTCTCACTTTACTTTCCTTTGTGTGTTTGAACACTAATTATATCCTTAAAATTTCACTTCTACCTATTTACATATCCTTGAGAAATTAAAAGGGTTATCTGGTTTTTTTTTCTTTTCTTTCTATTCTATATACCCTTTTATTTAAATGATTGAAAAATGTTAATTTGGGGAGATAGGGTCTTGATATTTGAAAATGTGACTGCTCTTATCCAGATGTATTCTGGAATCTTTATAATTCAGCAGATATCTTCAAAGATCAAGATCAATATTTTGCAGCATTTCCTAATTTCATGTAAAAAATCAAATCTGATATTTTTTTTTTTTTTTTTTTTTTTTCTCTCCCCCCACTCATATTCATTAATTAGCCAAGATGCATCCAATATAATTTTCTTTTCAATGTTAAGCAAGTTTTTTTTTGGGGGGGGGAATAAAATGTGATAATTTATTGCTTCTTGGGGTCTTACTTTCCTTTTAAAAGTAAGGTTTGTTTGTCATAACTTACTGAGTTTATCAACTGATTATACTATTTTAAATCCATTAGTTTGTAACAAGCTGGTCTGGTACCTTTTTGTTTTGTGTGTGTGTGTGTGTGTGTGTGTATATATACACACACACACACACACCTCTTTAATTTTGTGTATCCTGAATTTACATAGTGTTGGATTAGCAATTTCTATATGTATTAAATTTGAAAGTGTGTGTGGGCTTCTCAATATAAAAGGTGATTGAAAAGTAATTCCTCATTTAAAAAATGATTTTTGTGTGTGTATATAAGAAATGGATATAAAGAAAGCATTTTCCATATGGTTTTGTTTAAATTTAGGCAGGAGCATCATTTTGCTACCAGCTTGATGTACCCAATGAACTGGTTTTACCAAGCAGTCTTAATTTGTATTTCACTCTTTATGTTCTTGCCAAATCTTGGTTTGGTATAGTTAACTTACTACTTAACACTAATTTTTCTTTAGGGGTAGGTTTAAACCAAGTCTGGCGATCCACTAATGATTTAATGGAGTTAATTTTAAATAATTCTGTACATAAGAATAGTCAGCAACTTCAAATAACAGTAAATAACTAATGCATGCATTCAGCACCCAAATTTAAATTTGATTTACTTGGTTTTCTGAAATATCAGCATTTTATTTAATTGAATTAAAATATTCATACAAACCATTCATCTAAGTCCATTTCAGTTTTCCAATTAGCTATACTCTTTTCACTAAGACAATATTTTTAGTTGTAAGATATTTCTTCTTTTTTTTTTTCTACAAAAAGTAAATAAAGAACTAAATCTGGTTATGTGTACTGGTCTTATTTTCTCCTAAAACTGAAATCAAAAGCAACAAAATTTAACAATGTCAATGTTACTTAAATTTTTTAGAAAACAACTGAACCTTTGTATTAAGACTTACCATCTAATGTAATGGTTTCAGAATTTCTACAAATTATATACAGTTGGTCTAGTGTATTCTAATTACATTTCAGCCATTGTGCTGTCTAGTTTTAAAATGTCTGTTGCAATGTGATCAGTATCAAATCTACTCCACATCACTAACAACATCAGCTTTTGCAGAGAAATAGTAAAATTGCTATGATCCATCTTGGCAAGAAAGAATTGAAACTCTTAGGACAATATTCAGAAACAACTTAATCATGGCAGCATCACTTGAGTTGAGCCAAACAAATATATTCCATCTCACTGTTGTGATAAAAAATGTAATGATCTAGCTAACCTCAAAAGTAAACAAATTAGGGATGTGAATGGAATCAGGCATGACTGATTATGGAAAAGTTTGTTTACTCAATTACCAGTGCTATATGGGGACCATTAGTCAAGTGCACTGAAAGTACCACTGAGGAAGGCAATTCAAAAAATGAAGCTGCAAACAAGGCATAGATAAAGCAGTTTGTCTTGATTCTAGCATCATAATTATTCATAAGATAATAGACAAAAGGATTAAAGCATTGGATAATGATTTTTTAATAGCACATTTGAATTTAATCCCAGGGATGGATAGTACCAATACACAGTAGAAACATGATACTATCCCTAGACAGTCAAATCAAAAGAAAGTATTCAAATTACACCAAATGGGATTTAAATTAAAGGAAAATAATTATAATCTTAATTTGGGTAATTATGTTTAGCGGGTCATCTTTTAAGATATGTTTATAAAAGAAATTCTTAACATGCTATACATTTATATAAAACTTTGATTTTGTTGTAAATGAGTAGGAAGAAATTTCAGAAAATCATGTATAATACTGTAAAAAATATATAAGAAAAGCTATCAATAAACACTAAACAGCATCTGTATGTATAAAACAATTATGTACTTTTGATAAATGATTTTGTCATATTTTTGGGGGATTAACAATCACTTTTTATTGCATCTCTTTGTATGTGTAAACAAATATGTACTTTTGTGTTTCAGCATGCAACATAAATTTAGGACATTTTGGAAAATCTTGGCAGATACAGTGACCACCCCTACTGCCATCAAAAACTGGTTGCTATATGGCAGGTGGTCACTCACTAAAGATTCATGGTAATGACCTATTTATACCAGGAACATATATTCCATTCACCAGAAAGTACATAGAATTTTACCAAGTAATCGGGAAGCTGAATTTGAATTCCAGTTGAATTTCTTGCATTCACTTACATGCAAATACCCTTGGGAAAGGTATTAATCCTTCACTTCCTCCCAGTTATTGGTTAAATAACAGATTGGGTTCTATAGCCTCAGCTGGCAACCAGTCTACCGCAGAAAGCAATGGCAACCTACTGCAGGATAATCTTCTGCCCAGTCAGTCATGTCTCTTTCAAGACATGATCACCCAAGTGTGTATCACTTAACTGACTGCCTGAATCTGGTAATAAATGAGACTATAATAATAAGATGGCCTAACTTTAAAGAAATTTACTCTGCATACTTAATTTTAAATTTTTATTGACAATAGTTAACAAAAGAGACTACAATATATACTCAAAATGGTGTGAGCTTTAAAAAAAGTCAGTTATTGATTTCCTTTTTGTGCCTGTACTAGTACTCGCCAATATATGTAGGTTGGAAAAATTAGTAACATATATTCTTTTCAGTAGGTTTTTTTTTTTTTTTTTCAATAGATATTTAAATTCACTTGTTCTTACTAGCCCTTAACTTTTGGACGTCTACTGTATAAGGTTTCAATTTTTTCTTAGGAGTGGGTGATAGTAAAAGAATCTGCAATAATACATGGAAAAAAAATTAAAATGGACAAAAAACTGATAGTGATTGGGTTAGGGAACCGGAGATAGGTATAACCAGATAGAAATACAGTAGATAGATTAAAAAAATAAAGGATCAGAGAACAACATTGAGAAAGAGACATAGATGTGATTTTTCCCAATTTCTGAACTTATCCAAGCTGGTACATAGACCTTGACAAATCTCTTCTTGAACTGGTCAAATGCAATACATGTACAATGTGCATTTCAACAAGTAATAACTCATACAACACAATAATGAAACAATGAGGAAGTGTTCCTGACTTAGATCAAAGCAAAATGAAATAGATTACTCATTTATTTTCTCCTAATTTAAAAGTGTATGGCCAAAATGGATTTTCTTTTTTTAAAGCTGTCACATGATCAGTGATTTTTCACTTGATGTTAGTTGCTGGTTGCCTTCTGAAAGTGAACTCTTACTGGAGGTCAATTAACATTAGCAAGTCATCTGTGCATAGAAAAACAGTTGTTATTAGGTGGTTGCTGATGGAGAGGGTCGCATATGTCAGGTTCCACTGTATATTTAAAGGGTAAATGTTAATTTAACAATTCTTATAAACTAAATTCTCATTGAATTTTCCCTTCTAAAAAACATACAATATATGCTATTTTTTCATTAACGAATCATGTTTATTCTATAAGCCAAAATAACATTTTCATGTTAAATTAGTTGCCTAAATAGCAGGTAATTACTGATAAACGAGATTATTGATGATCAAATCTAATCACATTTCTATTGCAAACTAGTTTTACTTTTCAGAAATATTAAAAATGAGCTATTAGATGAATTGATAATTTTATAAATGAACACTAAGAAATTTTTTCGTGCTCATAAAAAGCAGACTTTTTAATAAATTTACTTCAGCATGTTAAGAATAATTTTTTTATAAACAATATATCTTAAAACATGACAAGCTAAGACACTACAAAATTACCCAAATTAAAATGCATAGGAAGTTATAATTATTTCCCTTTAATTTAAATCTCATTTGGTATAATTTGAATGTTTTTGTTTAATAATTAAAACAGAATATTTCACAATTGACCAAACTTCACTAAAACAATCCAACTTCAACTCCCACCACTCATACAATGTAAAGAAAGGGATCATCCACCTCTTACAACATGAAATAAAAGTCATGAGTGGTGATCCAGAGATAAATGAACAGGAAATGGTCAATATGAGCAGTGCCCTACAATGTAACAACTACCCGGGGTAGATGACAATAGCTCCAACAGACGTGAATAAGGATAACAACACTCAAAAAACAGCCCCAGTCTGCCTACATTAAAAAAGGGATTATCAAAGAAGATGCAAAGTATGAGTGGTCCATATAACATCAGATGAACTTCAAAAGTGGTTCTACACTTCTTAGAAACTTGATTCTAGCAATACCTCCAATAGAAGAGAACATGACTTGTGATTACCATTTCATGTAGCTGTGGAAATTAAGGAGAAATGGGCTGCCCCTTAAAAGTAAGGCTGCAAGAATATTGGAAGGCTGTAACACAAGAGGAAATAGAAAAATCAGACATAGCTGACCACATATGGATGGAGAAAGGGGATCACCATTTCTATGGGATGAAGTTGAAATAATAGAAGAGAACACCACTGGAAATTATGAAAAGTTAAGGAATCAGTGCATATGCTAGGCCACAAAAATTTCCTAAGCTGGCCAAGCATAGAAATGGATACAATATGAAAACCAGTAATACTGAGTGCTAGAGAAATTCATTAGCTTCAAGATTACAATATGAGCTCTGGTTAAAAAAAAAAGAAACATTGTTGCTGAGACATTAGGTTTATAAATCCCAAAAATTCATACACTGATGTTCTCAAGGACACATGATCCAGTAGATAAAAGTATTGATTAAGATTCACTGACTTGACCCAAAAGGGTTGTGAGTTAAATACCTACAAATGACTTATAACTTAACTAGCAGTACAGCCCGGCGTTGCTCGAGTGTAATGAAAGCTTTAAAACTATTCCATGGTTCTGGAGCTCAGACTGTTTGGACGTTGGCACAAAAGACTAAAAAGCAATAGTTGTTTCCAGTGAAAGTGAAACCAAAGACTGAAAGAAAAATGAATGGATGTAAGTCAAATTTTGATTTCCTGGTATCGATATCAAATTTCTTGCACTATTGTAAGAACTGCAACCTTGAAACTTCTGAATATCATTTCTTTTGTCTTTGTCTATGAGTGTATCAAATTTGATTAAAATCGGACCACTCCTTCTATAACCCGATTGTTTTGATTATCGATTTTCGATATTTATCGGGGGGTACCACGACACAAAACTTAGCTAAGAACACTCACTGACGCTTATAGTACAACTGTGTAAATTTTCAAGAAAATCGGTTCAGTCGTTTCAGAGTCTATAGGTAATGGATACACACAGACAAAGTTCCATTTATAAATAAATTTAGATTTAGATACCTGCCTAAGGGTGAACAAATAACTTAGTTATCTCCCTTGAACTAAACTAAGACATCTGAAAGCAGCATGGTTCATGGAATGAGAACAATATACCCCAGTGATCAAAATTAAGAGTACGGTTTGAAATTCAAATCACCTTAAGGCTGGAGTGCACAATGGCTGAAAGATCCTGATTATTGCAATAAAGATGAGGACAGCAATCTGAATGATGTAAATAATGTAAACAGCATGTGCTATTTAGTATATTTAAATTAATGTACAAGTAGATAACTAGGTAACCAAACATTCCTTGCTGTTTTTGATTTATTAGAAAAACTTGATAGTCCTCAAAGTAAACCCCATTGGTATTCAGAATCTTTTGCCAATGTGCTTCTAGCTATGCAATGTTCTGGCATATGATAATAATATAATTTAACTCATTTGATTTGTTAATATATTGTATTAACACATTGAATAAGTTGATTTAGTATAAATTTTATTTATATACATATAATATATATTTACTATTTATCTCTATTCTAATTGTAAAAAAATAAACAATTTACAATTTTAATTTTTCAATTTGCTTTGTTTTGTGGAAATGCATATTATTGATGATAAATCTGGGATATAACTTAGCAAAAAGGGTATTTCAATTCAGTTAAAGAAAATATATTAGTATATAGCCTTCATATTAAATTATTAATGGAGGTATCTAAGTTGTAATTTTAAGAAAGTAATAATTTATATTTCTTACTGCCACTTTGTATAGAATTTTGATTTTTAATCAAACAGTCATAAAACAGTTTTATTGCACATTGTTTATTAGCCATATGTATGTCTGAAGCAGATTTTCAAAGTTTCTGCCTATTACATAGTAATTTTAATATCCAAAAAAACAAAGTCTGAAAAATATAGTATAAACCACAGGTGGGCTCTGTGGGTGTTGAACAAAACCACTCTTAGCAGACATCCATGCTTGGATATGAATTGCCAGCTGCACAACCTTGCTTAATAACATCATGAGAAAATAATTTGTTTCAATACTTTTTATAAAAGTAAGTATTTAATATTCTGAGTGTTTCTTGGAGCAAAAAATGTAAATATAATGACAATATCTACTGTTTTTTTTAATATCTTAGTTTTTTTTATGTGGCATTTATCTTTTCTATGATTATTATACCTCACTGTATTGTACATAACATAATCTTTTGGGTATAGGTGTGATTATCATACTTCATGCCATTGACTCAAATAAATGTTTTTATTCAACTATTTCCAAAGAATAATAAAGTTGTAAAATGCTGTGTATTCAGAATCTTTGCACTATTACACAGACAAGTGATTCTACACATAACCTTAGGAAAATTAAATTGTTTTCTTGAATGCATTCACTCTATAGACTGGACATAATAATAAATATTTTTTTCTTTTGTACCATAAGTATTGAAAGTTGCTTTTTTATTTTATGGGGAAAATTTTTATCTATGGGATAGCTTTTTCAAATCACATATATTTTTCTTGTTTAGACATTAATAATAAAAGATATAATCTTACACCAAACAATTAAAAATAATTATTGTTATAAAAGATATTTCCACATAACAGAAAAGAGGTAGAATACTTCCTTTTCTTCATCAGGAACAAAAGCATTTTTATAAAGCCATTCTCTTGCATTCAAAAAGTATACATAGAGAAATGAATCATCAGAAAAACTTTACTTATTGTGCATTATGTTTTTAAATGTCTAGTTGTTGTTTGTGCTGTCTCTTTACTGTCTGGCTGGCTCTCTGACTGACTGCCACTGAAAACGTGCATAAATAGCTAATTCAATCACTAATTCTTTGGGCTTCAGTTATTTACTGTAAAATACAGGATTTTGTATCAATAAGCTCCCTTATATGAAATGCTTGCTTTCTAAAAATTCCATAACTACAATGGATAAAATCTTAAAATATCTATAACAGACCACATTTGCACATGTTTTATAAAAATCATTATGACAAGAGTACACAGATTTTATTGCAGTTACAATAAAAGTTTGTCTTTGTAAATTACCCCCCACCCCGAAGATAATCTTAGAAAAGGTCAAAAGTAATTGGATTAAAAAAACTATACCACCTTCCTCATTGGATTTCATCTCAACATCAAGAAACTGATTAGTCAACTGGAAAGGACCAGTATAAAAATAAGCAGACACAATATGTCTATATTATTCAATAAAATATGTTTGAAGAAAACATACTGTTTAAATATACACACACACAGATATATTTTACAACTAACATTGACTAGAAACTGATGTGAGCCAATTGGCCTAAGGTACTTTGTGACATATTGAAGTTATGTGCCTCAGTGGGACAATTTGGGATTTCATTGAGGACAGCAAAAAACTTGCAACTGAATCGTGTTAGAGTTTAATTCTTAAAAACCTTAAAATATTTCAGTTTTCTAGCTGTTGAGGCGGGGCATTGAGTAAATGAAATAAATGTTAGGAATTCATTAATCAATTTTATGGGACTATGCAGTTTCAAAGGGAGCCTACTTAATACTCTTAGTATAATCTTCAGTAAGCTCCCCTGTTTCAGTGAATAACTACATAATACGTGATTGTAATTATATTTTTAACTTCACAATGTCATACATGACCATCACAAAATGATGGTCATGTATGACATTATGTGAGTGTGGAGTGACGAGAGTTTTTATTACCTTTATAGAAAATTTCAAATACGTTTTTCAAACTATATACATGCTGTACATTATCACAAATTTGCAGAAACATAGATTGAAAATCGTTCTAAGTTTTAAAAACTGACATTCATTCCAGTAGAATTAATTAAAAGAAATGTTTTAATATGAATATATCAAATATGCCATGTGTGGGTGGAGGAGGGAGTTTTCATGTATGAATATAATATAATTCAGGCTTTTTGCCTATTGCAGTAAACAGATTTTTACAAGACCAGTGATCTTCATCTTAATGACAGGAGTGTTAAAATACAACTCAGACTCTCATAGTTGAGGCTGAGGCTTTATGTAGAATAGAAAGTGTAGTGATATGTAAATATCTGACTAATTAGCATAGATATGGCATAGAGATTATATAAGTGCCCAAGCAGTAAGGGGATTAGGAATTCTTTTGCATTGCTCTCTCTCACTACCTGACTGCCGTACTTCTCATTCTTATGCTTTGCTTTCATGTGGTCACATGTAACATTAGTATATCATTCTTTTTATCATACTACTATGACCTTCTGGGTTTAAGATATAATGTTATTCATAGCTATTATTCCAGTTATTTATAAAAGAAAGAGTTCATCTATATTTCAAAATTTTGCTTCATCTATAAATATGATTTGATGAGATTGTAGCATTTCTTTTGTTCTTATCCCTTTCTTCATTATTTTTATATAATTGCAATAATTATCTGTTGATAATAGGATAATTTGTGGTGGGCTATCAGATTATGTTTCTATTTGTTTTTCATATTTCCTTTGCTCAATGAAACAGGAAATTTTTACAATCCAGGTAAGGAAGAAATGTTATATTTTAATAACAACTTGGACATAATTTCTTTGGTCTGAAAGTGAAACTGAAAAATGTACAGAGAATGAAGAGAAACAAAAAAAAAAAAGATGACAAACAAAAGAAAGAAATAGAAAAAAAATTAGAAATTCCATGAATAGATATTTTATCTCTTTCTATTGAAATAAACACATTTTTAAAATTTCATTTCATGTTAGTCAGTCTGAAGAGGGTTAAGAATATATATTGGAAATGTAATGGAGCTAAATGTTATGAAGTGGTAAACTTAACAATAAATTGCTTCATTTAGCTAGAAATTACATACATTGCTTATTAGTGACCTCTGATGTTCTTCGAGGTCAACTTCATATCAGCTGTGTTATTATTTGAAGTCTTGTGGCTATCCATGCAAAAAACTAAGTCTCTAGGCTTTAATGTTTAGCTTTAATATCCAAACATCCAAATTCACACACACAAACTTCAGGATTTATATAAAGGAGAAGGAGGATATTATTTTAATAAAGGTGACATGCTTTTAAAATAGTAATCTTCTTTATAATCACCTTATCTTTAGAATGTGTTTTTAAGGCTTTCAAAAGTTAATACATGTACTACTGTCCTTAGTAGGTTGTCTGCACTGAGAGTAAAAGTTCCATTTAGAGTAATCATTAAGAAATCTTTTTGTGTCAAGTCTATTTTCTGTTGTACAAAAATTCTCTTCATACAAATTAACTGGACTGAAAAAAAAAAGAATATTTTTATCTTTTGTAAATCACCTGAACAATTTCTGAGTTATAAAATTTTGGATTTACACTTGATTTGCATTTTTTATTTCCTTTCCTTTTTCTTTGTGAATGAGTTGAATATTTTTACAAGGCCAAATTTTCACCCCCTGAACCTTCTTCAGTTCCATTATTATTACCTTGGGTCAGTCAGTTAATTACCATATGTGATACATGCCTAGGTGATCATGTCTCTGTTGAGACATGACTTACTAAGCAGAAGATTTTCCCGCAGTAGATGGCTATTACTTTCTGCAGTAAACTGGTTGTCAGCCAAGACTATAGAACCCAATCTCTCCTGGTTCTCCCTCCAGCTATGGAGGGAGAAGAGCTGGATTAATACCTTTCCCAAGGCTATTTGTGCATAAGTGAATAAAATGAGAGGTACATGATTCAAATATCTTTGTTGCATTTTGTTTTGAAGGAGAGTTCTTGAAATTATATATATTTTTGTACTGGAGTCAGATTTTTGTGAGGTAAAACGTAATAAAATACAATTGTTGAACAAAAGTTGAAATTCTTAATTGGTGGTATCAATTTTGTACAAAATGGAAGATTTATCAACTATCAGGTGTATGTAACAATGTTGAAAGTGAATGGTGATAAATAATTTGCCTATATTTCTGAAATGAGATAGTATTTACACTATTTACATTGTACAGACTATTGTTTTCATCTTCGTTGCCATTTTTATGACATTTCGGCCGTTGTACATTCCCACTTTCTTCAGGTGCTAGCAATTTCAAACCGAACCCTTTATTATGAGCACTGGGGTATATCATTCTCATTCCTTGTGCAAAGCTGCTTCTGGTAGTCACGAGTTATCTCCCTTTAACCCAACTCTCTAAGTTATTTACTTACCACTGTTGTAGAACTCACAACTCTTTTGGGTCAAGTCACTGGACCTAACCAACACCTATATCCACTGTGCCATGTGTCCTTGAGAACAACAGCGATTGAATTTCTGGGACTTATAAACCTAATATTTCAGTAACCTTTTTTTACCAGAGTTCATATTGCAATTTTTGATGCTAATGGGTTTCTTCTGGGATTTTTACCAGAGCTTATATTGCAAATTTGACACTAATGATTTTCTCTAGTATTACTAGTTTCCACCTTCTCTTTCACACTGCATTCATCAATTCTTCTTCTTCCTCATGTGCTGACAACAAAGAAAGAAAGAACATTACAGAGAGCTACTAATTGTCTGATTGATGCCAAGCCCAGATGACCAGCATTTTTATATTCTCTCACTATCCCTTTCACACTGCACTAATTGTTTACCTCCTTTCCTTATTACTGGTCAGCAACAGAAAGAAAAAGAAATGAAAACAATTTTCATTTTCATTCACACTCAGGAAAACTCTTTCAACTACTACAATTCTACACACTCATAGCAACATCAGAATTGTCTTTTCTTCACAAGTTCATTTCATCTGACCTTAAGAAAACTGAACTCTTAAATTTCTTTTTTGAATATGTGCTTAACACATTAAAAAAATGAATTATACAGGACTTTCCAACATATGTGCTACTTCAAAACAACAAAATTGATGACATTCTACTTGTTGAATAAATTTACACTTATTAATACAAGCGAGACCCTTTTGTCTTTTGTGCAACCATCTGATTCTTTCAAATGTGGTAGGCTTGTACCGAGCAAAAGCAATGGACCGGATATTTGCACCCTCACGACAAAAAAGCAAATGACCAAAACTCGACAGTGTGCAGCTGGGTTTGCGCAGATGTTCTGGTTGAAAACTAAAAATTAATTAAATATTAAATTTCCAGTTCGCAAGCCTACACGAATTTTATTTATCGGCCAATGAGAAGCCCAGAATCAAATACGGATATGAATTCCCAAATGATCTGCTGCGATCCAAAAAGAACATATAAAAAGCTGATACAGAAAGCATCGCCAGACAGATGGACCCACAGACTGACTCGCGACAGATGAGAGTAATTAGTATCTCCCTTGACCAAGTGAAGTGGCTTACTATGCTCGTCGCTTTCACCTCCCTTTTCCTTCTTCCCTGCCTCAAAACTACTAACTGACCTAAGGAGCGAATACCTCAAAGACATTCCTTACTTACAGCGCTCCCACATTCCTAAGCATTAATTCTCTTTTCAGCATTTTATTGCCATGAACATTTTAACGTCTGTTGGACCTATACTTCATGTATTACTTAAATTGTAAAAACCTTAATTGATATGTGTATATATAAAATGTTATTTTTCAACTCAATTTGCTTTACTTGATTTATAATCATTTTATGATGTATAGTGGACTATCTACAACGAGGCCAAATTCCGTTAATCTGCAACAATATACAACTACCCTTCACTAGAACGGATTCCCTACTATAAACTGGAAAAGAATGGATAACCTACTATAGGCTCGATTACGTTTGACTCAAAGGCATTTTGCAAATATAATTGACGCCCCCTACAAAATGGTGGTCATGACGCTCACTACATAATGATGACCACGCATAGAACACGTAGTGAAACTTTTTGATATTCCAGCCGTCACTACATAATGGTGACCACGCACAGAATATGTACATTAACCTTTTGTTGATGTCTACATAAATATCCTAAATCGTCCAACTTTATCAAACACTTAAAACTTATTCAAGGAGAAATATTATGCTGACTTTAAATATAAATATCATTTCAGGTGCGAAATGTCAATTTCGAAGAAAATATATTTTATCTCGTTAAAATACAGTCAACATTTATATACACCAATGAGAGACCTTTTAATCTTCTTTAACTACTCTCAATGTCGCGAGCTCCTATCCATCTACAGTCCCAAACAACCAAAAGAAGATATAAAAAGCTGATACAGAAAGCATCGCCAGGCAGACCGATTCGAGGAGAAGAGAGTAATTAGTATCTCCCTTGTCCAAAGTCAAGTGGCTTACTACGCTCGCCTCCCTTACCTCTTTCCTTCTTCCCTGCCTCAAAAACTACTTACTGACCTAAGGAGCGAATACATCAAAGACATTCCTTACTTACACGTTCCCAAATAGATAAGCATTAATCCTGCCTGCAGCATTTTATTACCACTATAAAGTGATTTACCGCGACGTGATAGGAACACACACAACGCAACCTTCTCCCGGCCAACGCACCTACCCATCTTCTCAGCAACTATGACAATGAATAACCTAACGTCTGTCGGCACCCACTACCGTAAGCATTCATACGAACAAAAACTCTTTTTCCAGCATTTCGGCACCAAGATGAAAAAACCTTACCTTTCGTTTTGTTTTGCTGTTTTCTTTTTGTTTGCTTGGGTTTTTTCTTTTTTTTTGTTTTCGTTTGAAATAAAAATATGTTTTCTTTCTTCCATTTAACCGTTCTACCGAACTTTGTTTCCTCGGTACAAGAGCGGGAGTATTCTCTCTATTTTTTTTTCAACGTAAAAACACACTATTTTTCAGAACGTGTACATTCTGACTCACTAGGAAATATATAGTACCCTGATAATACAATACTTCAAGCAAATACATTTTCATCGACATGTTTAATCACTCACATCTCAACTACATCATTCAAGCAATGTTCACCATTAATGATTCCGTACGCAAATAAGCTTAAAGAAAAAAACAACCCCGCTCTGAACAACAAATGACCCGTGACTAACAAACACAATGGTAACCTGCGACTACTAAATATCCACAAACCTCTTGATACTCGGAACATGCAGAATATTCAACAAGACATATTTCAGACGTAAAATACTATGTCGATTTCTGTGAGTAAATAAATCTGATATTTAACAACGAGAGCATGCTTTTACACGACCATAACGACTTGGATACGTACGAACATGCATGAACAATGAACATACTGGTACGAACAAAGAAGAAATTAAACCTGGTAATCTACTACAAATGGGAATAACGTAGACACCTTCACTGTTTCGCGGGAAAAACAACATAATGAAAAAGGCCACAAACTTAACGAAAATAAATGTTTATCGTCAAAATGTTGATGTTATTATTAAGATGAAAGACCAAAGTATTTTTTAATTATTTTTTGAATTTTTTAAATCTTTTCTAACATGTTGAAAATTTGGTTAAAATCTTGTTTTGTTTTACGTCATCGTCGTGGCTAACATTGACTATTTTGCGCTTGTTTTCCGCTGAAAACACATTTTATTTATTTAGAAATTCTTGTAAAAATCAAATAATTGTTTGATTCTAATGAAATTTTAAGGTCTTATTCATAAATGAATGGAATTATATTTTACATGTTTTTCTTTTAGAAAATGTTGGTAAAATTTTTTTTAAATATGTTACCCCACCACTTAATTTCATGAAATTTCGTACAGAACCTTCCTGTTTATTGAAATTATTATTATTATTTTTTTTTTTGTTAAAAGTAGGAGCCATTGGAGATTGTAAATCACCTACTTTTTTTTCAAATTTAACTGAAAATCTGCTCTGAATTGAAAAATAATGAATCCAATAAAAATATGACATTACTTAATTAGAAAAGTTTTAATTGCTTTTGTAAATAAGTAATACTAAGGACATTATTGTCGGAAGAAATTTTTTTTTTCTGATAAATAATGGATTTTTACAAGAAGTTTTCATTTTTTTTACATTTTAATTATAATAATTTATAATAGTTTAAATTGGTGTAAAATTCTGTATTAGGGTAATTATTAGATGTGATATAGTAATTAAATGGAAATGAAATTTACGAGTCCAAAATTGCAAAGATTAATAAATGTAGTTACGCTATCTATTTTTAAAATAGTTTTTTATTTTGTATTTTTTTACCTTATTTTCCTGTGTGCTAGACTGAAATTGCCATTATTATGAAAAAGTTACGTAATTGTTTTGTCCCTTCACTTAGATTTATGAAAATTGTCAATTATGGTCATGCATAGCAGCTGTCATCGCTTCGTCATTCAACAGTCCGTCAAACGTTCGATCAGATGAACACGACCAATCGTTAATAACTGATTGTATATTACCTTTTTAATGTTCTAAGTAAGTAATATTTCTTTAAAATCAGATTAATTTAACTTTCAATTTTCTAATTTTACTAAAATAAAGTGTCAGAAATCTTTTAAAATCGATGAAATTTTGTTTGTTTACAAATTTCTTAAAATTAAGAAAATGGCCGCTTTTAAGAAAATTTTTAAAAAATCGAAATTAAATGTGACATTCCAATCTATATAAAATGCATCAGAATTTTTTACTTAATGGAAATAATAAATTTAATCTTTAAGCTTTTAATTAAATCTAATGAAATTTAAATTTAATTAAATCTAATGAAATCTTCAAGAATGTTTTTTCATTTAAAAAATTTTTCTAACTTATGTATCGAAAATTTATACCGAAATAGTGACATATTTCGGCATAAATTTTCGATACATAAGTTAACGCAATCATCAAATCTTTTAACAATTTTTTTTCAAACACATGTCATCGAAAAATTTGGTCACATACCAAATACATCATGCATTGCATTTCCAACTCACCGGAGCTGCCCAACAAAAATCTTTTATCAAATCTTCATAAACATTTTCCATGCTTCTTCAATCTTCTTAAGGGAGTGGTTGTTGTCAGGTTTCGTAAAGGAAATTCGAGCATACACTTACACTGAGAGAAAGTAGACATTGCATTAAGCTCTTGTTTAATTTTTAATTTAATGAAATATTTTTGGTATATTTCAATTTGTGGGGAAAAAAAGTTGCGTTTGTTTTTCATCCAGAACCAAACAAAATGTTTCCCTTCAAATTCCGAGAAGTGAATTTTGAGCCTACCCAGAGGTTATAAAAGAGGGCCTTGAATCATCAACTTCTGAAAACTAGGTCACTTCGGTCTAGAACGAAAAACAACATACATAAAATTTGACAACCACCAGACGAGAATTGAAAGGTACATCAAAGTCGCTCCAAACGACAACGAACATTTTTCGGCTGGTGTAATTGTTCTGTTCTTCGCTGTTACCACACACTTTGCTTCGAAAATTGTACCCATTCTTTGAAAACTATTCAAATAAGTATTTTCTTCTTCATTTTATTTTTGTTACTTTAATTTTTATTGTAAAAGGCATATTTTATTTGCATTGATTATTTTTATATATTTGCTATTTGGCACATAATGCAATCACTTTGTGTAATTCTTTCATTTTTGCGTGTTAATACATTTATCGTTTGTTTCTTAAACTCGGCTCGTGTCGCCTGTCTTTGTGCGCCTATAAATTAAATCATAAATGTCACCTCAAACATTTGTTTGAACTATTTTTTCGTAGTTTTTTTTTTTTTTTGCCAAATAAAAAAAAAATTTACTTTACAAAAATTAAGTAACAAGTTTGTTGACACAGTTCAATTATTTTGAAAAAATTTGGGTAATTAAAATTAGCTGCACCGTTTTCAAAAAGGCACGACAACACGATTCTCTAACTATTCTGACTAATAACCGTAAAAAAACATTTAGCCTGTTTACTTTTAAAATAAATAACTATAGAAAATTTAGCTTCTTGGCTCTAACACGGAGTCAAATTTAAAATTTAAACCTATTTGGGCGGTTTTAAATTGAGCAGAATCTTTTTTTGCGTAGAAAAATAATATTGTTAAAAATGTTTTGACATCATAGAAAACATAAACAATTAAATTATAGATAGAAAGCCTGTATGACAATAAAAAAAGATGAAAGTCTGTAAATGGAAGATTTTCTCACGGAAGCAGAATTTGAAAAAAGTGTAGAACATTATGTTCACACCTACACACGTACATGCATTAAAACAACACGTTTGTTTTCATCCGCGGGACATGTCAAGTTAGCAGACAGTGATTGGTTAATTTTGGCCGAATATCTTGTATGCACGTGCTAAATTCAGTTTTCCCGCGCATTCAAGCACATCCACGTGTCGCAAGCCAGTGAGGGCCCCAGCTATCGAGGTAACTGGGGACATGCGTCCATTTCTCACTCACACATGCAGCTCCAGTTAGGCTAGTTAGGCCCCCGATAGCTATCGTGGGGATATGTTTCTTGGTCTTACTCAAACATATCAAGGAGAGCTGGAGCTGCCATAGCAACTGTGGCGACATACTTCATGATTCTCACTCAATACAAGAACACGTACACACTGCGCCCGATTGCAGTTAGCAGTCGGCGGTGCGAAATTATTTCACATACATACATATATGTAAAAACACACACATTTCCCAATACAAACTTCAATGGGAACTCAACGGTAGGAGGCCGTTACAAGAACAGTATGTACATTATTCTTCCTTTCAGAACAAACTTTATTCCAATCAATCTTTGCCCAAAGAACATTTGACTTTCTTTACAGTCTAAAGAAGAAAGCTCTTTTTCCTTCTATTAATTTTCACATTAATTTGCATGCCTTTTGTATCATTGTTAATACATGTTTATTCTGGTTCTATTGATGTTGTTATTTATTTTCTTGAGTCTTCAATATGTCTAATCATGTCGAATCACTTTAATATAAATATTGTAAAGGACTTATCCTCTACAGAATTGGTGACCCCGACGTGATCGACGCCATCCGACGTGATTCGACTCGACCTCATGGACCTCAGATTGAATGTCGAGTGTAAAAAAAAAAAGGCGATGAAATTGATACCGAGTATAAGTCGGTTCTCTGAACTTCCTGGTGCATTGGTCCCCAGACTCAGATGTCCATTTTTTGGTGGAAATATTTTATGGCCTAATTCGAGAACTATGTAATTAACGTAGATCCAAGTTGGAAGCATAATGTTGCAGTGTTCGTTTCTCAACCGGTTATTAGCATTTGTTGGGGAAAGGATACCTTGGTCACCGTTTGAATAGACAAGATGAGAGAAAAAATTGTTGCGTTGTTCAAATAAAAAGACGATGTAGAGGTCTTATACCTCCACTTATTTATATTAAAGATTCTTCATGAAATAAATAACAACGCCAATTGGTAACCAACAATAAACATGTATTGATAAATATACAACAGTGAAAACAAAGTATGTAATTAGACTGTACAAAATGTGGATGAAGGAGAAAAAGTTCTCTTCCATTGACTGTAGTTTTGATCGAAAGTCAACTGTTTGAATAAAATTCTCTAGTGAGATAAATGTTTGAGCGATTGTTCGAAACAAAGTTTGTTTGAGAAGAATGATTAACACAGAGATACAATTGCTTTGAAGTATTGTGTGGAAATAAGTTTTGTTTCAACAATGGTTAAATGATGTGCTTAGCAAAGTATCCAAAGTGAAAGAGTGTAAGTTTCTATTACGAAATATTATGTCTGTGCGTGTGTTTAAGTGTTTGAGCAAGATTGTGTTCGGACGACAACCGAAATCTTACTAACGAGCTGTGAAAAGTAGCTGTATTTTAAGAAAAAAATGTAGGCTCCTAGGAGCGCTGCCGTAGCACGTGTAGTAAAAAAGGACAAGTTACATGGCAATAACAAATAGGCATTTAATAAAATACAAACAAGTAACAATACATTACGACTGTTTAAGTAAGTCCCAAACAAGAAGAATGCTCAAGTTGTCCAAATGGACGAGAATGTTTTTTAGCAAGTGTGGTAAGGAATTACATACCGTTAAGCTATCAAAAGGTCCTCGTGGCTATCCCACTCCAGCCGGGAAGGGAACTGACACCAGATAAAAAAGAGTTCCGCAGAAGGGAAGACAATTGTTGTTCCTCTTAAGGGAAGATAATTATTGTCTCCCTACAAGTACCCCCTCCCTAGACAGGTTTATTAACCTGCGCTGGAAGTACTACTAAAATGGAATAAAAATATAAACTGCACATGCATATCAAGGTAAAAAAATAAAAGAAAAATGTTCTTGCTATAAGATAGAACAGGAAGAGTTCCTTTAGAAGTGGAGAATATCCTCCAAAAATAGTATTACTGCCCAAAACCAGGAAAAATTTACTATTTCGATAAACGTTTGGGTCGTCTAACACGACGACCAGATCTGGTCACAGTCTTTTTTACTACCTCAGGTACTGATGATGCCGGAGGAGTCACCGATGTGTCCATACCGAGCCAGGTAGTGTCCAAAAAGGCAGGCTTTAATCTGTCCAGAGATATGTTCTGTGTTGCATTGTTAATGCTCACCACAAAATATTTCAAGTGTCTTTCGAGGACTTTAAAAGGTCCTCTGTAGGATGGCTGCAATGTATGGGACTTAGCCAAGTCCCGCACAAGAAGATGTGTGCATGTCTGCAGGAGTTTAGGCACATATATTGGCCTTTGAACCTGAACCGAAGACTTATATGCTAAGTTCGCCATTCTTGCAGTAAGCCGATCGACGAATGAGGTCATATTTAAAACTTTTTTGTGGGGGTTGCAGAAAAAAAAGTCATAGTGCCATACACTATCTCAGCAGATGAACATTTCAGATCATCTTTAACTGCGATGCAAAGTCCCAGAAGAACCAATGGGAAATGCTCCAGCCAATTTGCCTGATTCGTTGTGGCCCTTAACGCCGACTTGAGTGTACGATGAAATCGTTCCACCAAGCCATTTGCCTCAGGATGGTAAGCAGTAGTTTTAATTCTCTTACTCCCTAGGATTCTCATCAGCTGGTTGAATAGGTCGGATTCAAATTGCCGTCCTCTGTCTGTAGTAATTACAGCGGGTACTCCTAAACGAGACACCCACTCTGACACACAAAAGTCTTTGCTGTGGTATACGCTGTAATGTCTGACATGGGAAGAGCTTCACACCAAAGGGAAAAGCGATCAACACATGTCAACAGATATGTCTGACCCTCACATGAGGGGTGTGGTCCTGTGATGTCCACGTGCAGATGTGCAAACCTCTCGTCGGATGATGGAAAGGATCCAGGTGGTGAGTGGGTATGTCTCCCCACTTTGGACCTCTGACACGGCACACATGTCTTCGACCATTGCCGAATGTCAGTTTTCATGCATGGCCAAACAAATCTGTCAGTAATTAGCCGTATTGAGGCATTGCCTCCTGGGTGGGACAAATTGTGGATGGAGGAGAATAATGTCTTCCGCATTGACTCAGGCACGAAGGGGCGCAACCTTCCGGTGCTGGTGTCACATACCACTTCCAATTCTGTGTTTGGAACACGTATCTTCGACAATGTCAAGGATGTGTGGTTCTCTCGTAGAAGGTGCTGTAGTTGCTGATCCTTCACCTGGGCTTCCACAAATGGTTGGTATTCCAAGCACGGTTCCAGCACAAAAGCATTGATGCCACGAGACATGGTGTTTGCAGGTATGTTATTGGCTCCCTTGATGAAACGTATGTCCGAGGTAAATTGTAGCAGATAATCCAAATGTCTGGTTTCACGTGGGGAATATTTGTCCGAGTTTGACTGGAAGGCCCCCAACAAGGGCTTGTGGTCCGTCAGTAAGTAGAAGAGCCGCCCTTCCAACAAATGTCGAAAGTAACGGACGGCTGAATACGCTGCGAGGAGTTCACGTCCAAATGTGCTGTACCTGGATTCCGTAGAAGTCAGCTTCTTGGGAAAGAAGGAAATTGGTTTCTAGTGGTCACCGATCTTCTGCTGCAGTACTGCACCTAAAGAAGCGTCAACTGCCAAACACACCTCGCTACTGGAACAACATGAGATAATTCAACTGCTCGGGACAATAAAACCTTAATTTGATGGAAGGCTGCCAAGGATGGTTCGGACAAAACTATGTCACAATTTTTGACATCAGTTAAAAAATCAGTCAAAGGTCAGAAATGGCCGCCACTTTTAATAGAGAAGGTAAAATTCCAGCTGAATTAATGCGGTGACCTAGGAAAATTACTTCAGACTTTCCAAACTCACACTTTACTGGGTTGATAACAACCCCAAATTCCTCAAAACGTTCAAAAACAAGCTGTAAATGTTTGATATGTTCTTCCATGGAAGAACTGGCTATAAGGACATCATCCACGTAGGCACAGATAAAATGCAAACCGTGCAATACATGATCGATAAACCTTTGAAAAGATTGTGCTGCGTTTCTCAGTCCAAACGGCACACGTAGAAACTCAAACAACCCAAATGGTGTTGTTATGGAAGTCTTTGGAATATGTTCGGGTTCTACCGGAATCTGATGGTAGCTCTGATAAGGTCTAATTTAGTAAATATAGATTTACCCTAATCGTGATATGGGGAATGGGATAACAGTCAGGTTTATTGGCAGAGTTGAGTGCCCTATAATCGCCACAAGCGCGCCAGGTACTACCACTTTTGGGTACCAGGTGCAGTTACTTTTTGATGGCCGAATAATACCTAGTTCCATCATTTGGTTAAATTCCGCTTTCGCCACACTCAGTTTTACCGGTGTCAGGCGACGAGGACGGCTGTGAACAGGAGGACCACTAGTAGTAATGTGATGTGTGATATTGTGAAAAGATGGTTTTGTAATGCTCTGAAACTTTTTTAAGAGCTCACGAAATACCGGGTTATCTTCTGTGTTAGCCACAGTTAGACATAATGGAATTACATTATGAATGGCTCCCGGCGATCGCATATTTGTCTTAGGGTATGTCAGACAACGTCTGTTAACCTCAATTAGAAGATCAAATTTGTGTAAGAAATCTGCACCCAATATGGCCTTCTCTATATCCGCAAGGACAAAAAATGGGTGAAAGCCCTTCTCAGACCCAAATTCAACGTAAGGCACCTCTGGATGATTGACTTATTTCGGCCTGTAGAGTAAGTTTATGGGGGCCTTTTAACTTGTCTGCTCTAGTGGCCGGAATTAAAGATATTTGCGCACCACTGTCTACAAGAAAACGTATATCAGTAGTGCGATTTGCAACAAATAGTAAGCGACAAATATCACTCACGCCGGCTGACCGTGTCGCCAGCTAAGGCTTTACCCTGTTGTGAATTGAATGAACAGGGGAGCTTACAATAATTAGCCCTATCTCCAAATTTTCTGTGCAAGTAACACATTGGTTCCTTGCTAGCAGCTCTTGCACGACCTCTGCTTTGGGAGCGGGGCATGCTGACCTTTTGCAAACGTCTCTCTAGGTCTTCCATCCTGGCCTCTAACCTCCGTTGTCCTTTAAGAGTCTATCCAGCGGATCTGGTTCTTTCGTCTGTACGGCGGAAACAGGAGCAGTGCATCCCAAAGTTAGATCAGCCATGTTATCCGCTATTTTAGCCATTTTTTTAACGGGTGCATCTTCACGCACTGCAGCTAAAACAGCGTGATACGCAGACGGCAAACGCTGGAGAAAAATATGACGTATAATGTCATCCTCGTTACCATCTCCAGCTAAATGTTGCAAACACCGTAAAAATTGCGACGGCTTCCTAATTGTTCCTCGTGTAGAAGTTGGGACAATTTCTTTTGCCGTGACATCGACGTTCTTCGAATAAGTTCCTCTTTTAACTTTTGATATGGCTTGTCTTTCGGCGGAGAGATAATCATTTCTCTCACCTCCTGGACGGCTTCGAGAGGCAACTTGGAGATGGCTAAATTAAATTTTGTTTTCTGAGAGGTAATTCCTCTCAGTTCGCACTCCGACTCTAATTGTGCGAAAAATAAAGCAGGGTCTGCTTTAAAATATGCTAGTGTTCATCGCCGAAACGGCGGCCATTTTATCCTCCTCCATATCGGGTATTTTCTATGGAAATGTTGCCACACACACATAAATATGCTTCACTAAGCGAAGCACAAAGGATAAAACGTAAAAACAAAAAAAAAAAACGAACACAAATATTCAAAACCGAAGGTAAAAAGTAGCTATCTCTGCTACCAACCTCCTACTCCACTAATGGGTGTTGTCAACACAGCAGCAAGCCAAAAATCAGTGCGGCTCAAGAAAAAAGGAGCAGCGCCAAATTCAAATTTGGGATGGGCGAAGGAGCAAATGAAAAAGAAGGACGCCATGTTGCCATGTGATACGGTCATCCTCGTAAATGATTTGTGTAGAGATAGATTTTTTTTTACACGAAGTTAACAGTTATTTTGCAAAAATAAACTGACACGTTGGAGTCACCACTTATTAGTATTGGGTTGCTAACTGGCGATATTACCAGTTACGTGATACTAATATAAACTTTTAAACAACAAATATAATACGCTGCCGTAGCACGTGTAGTAAAAAAAGGACAAGTTCGTGGCAATAACAAATAGGCATTTAATAAAATACAAACAAGTAAATTTACATTACGAATGTTTAAGTAAGTCCCAAACAAGAAGAATGCTCAAGTTGTCCAAATGGACAATAATGTTTTTAGCAAGTGTGGTAAGGAATTACATATCGTTAAGCCAGCAAAAGGTCCTCGTGGCTATTCCACTCCAGCCGGGAAGGGAACTGACCCCAGATAAAAAAGAGTTCCTCAAAAGGGAAGACAACTGTTGTTCCCCTTAAGGGAAGATAACTATTGTCTCCCCACAGCTTGATCCTGCCTCTGTATATAAGCGTCCAGTTTACTGAATGTTCCGATAGGAGATTTGGTGTACCTACAGATTTTATTGCGTTGACAAGACAAACAAGTTTTAGTCCAATTGAGAATGTCTGTTGTAATATTTGTCTATACAAAGCGTTGTGTCATACTGTTGCTCTACTGCTTAGATGAAATAGTCCATGAAAGTGTAGGAATATGGTGTGGAATCCACCTGGCAAGTTTTATAAAAAAGCATATACGACAATTTACCCCTTACATAACATGTGAATGAAGAAAAATGTTTCAGCGACAATTTTTTAATCGCACATACTAACATTAAAAGATTTGTGCAAACTAAACGCCAAAAGGATCAGACGGCTAATTTTAAGAATAACCATTGCTGATTGGTTTATTAACACGTAGGACACATAATTGCGCCCGAAATTTCAACAAGTGTACGTTATCCACCTCTGCCAGTATTTAAAAGAAGAAACCCAGCGAGAATTTCAGTTCGGCCAGAAAGCAGACGCCCGTGCAAGTCCCCATGTAATAGATAGAACAACAATTGCCCACTTCGTTGGCCATGCGGCGCGATCCTGAATTCTCAAGTGAGAAATTTACTTTTCAACTCACGTCAATTTTAATTCTGACACACACTTTTTTCAACTGAAATTCATTAAATAATATCAAAGGAACATTTAACAGATTTAACTTCTGCATCATACTGTTCCTAAAACAAACCACGCCAAGTGGCACATTTATGGCAGATTTATGTTGAAAGGATATTCAACCTACATTTTCGTAAACATACAATTTTGCAACTTTTCGTATGCTTATCACCACAACAAATTTGTATATTATTAGATGTTATTGTCTGTTGCCTAACAGAATTTTGTTATATTTCTTTTGTTTCGTCAATGTACAAATTATATAAATGTTTGTGGATTGCATTCTGAACACGCTAGTTAACTTAGCAATTATTTGATCGTATAACCACAAAGTAACTAGGCTTGGGTGAATCTGATCAAACCCGATCCGCTACAATGAGTTTTCGTAAATTTACGTTTGGTTGTAGATTTTTTTCAACATTGTGTCACATCATATTGTGACAAACACTGGTGAAATCACGCACACACACTTACTTACGCAATCATATGTATTAAATTCAGTATGTAACCATTTTATATTTGAATAAATGTAAGCTGCTTGCTGATTGGGTTGAGTTAGCCAATCAGAATCAAGGTAAGTGAACTATATTTTTACCGCCAAATTGTGAGGGTGTTTGAATACCTATATATACAATTTGCCGCGCATTTTTAGCCAGTTGGCACTGACATTTCTTACGCACACATCATGTCAAACTATACGAGCCTAAAGCCCAACTCACTCTCTCATACAAATTCATTCTTTGTACAGCTAACAACAATGAACGCTATTCATGAACTCTCAGATTTGAACAATTCTTTTTAGCAATAATATTCCTGACACAAATTTCTTATCACACTTATTATCAAATCTTACAACAACAATGAACATTCCAACTTACATTAAAAGATCTAACAGAAATTTTCATACAGTCTATGGGAGACAATTTCAAACAATTTCACATCATATTCAACTTCTATGTAATTTATGTATTCTTGTTATTATTTATTTAATACACTGTATCGTTGTATCGCACCCGGTCGGATATTACTGCCGGCTACTCAAGCGTCACTCCGGAAAACGGAGCGAAGCCATTAATTTCCGGTGACTCAGTGTTTCCAAAAGTCAAAACACAGACAAACAACAACAAAACGAAATATAAACACACACAAGCACTCAAAAAAACAATGACCTGAAACTAATCTATGTACACATGGTGTTCAAATAAAACCCATGTGTACATTCAAAAGTGGAAGGAGAATTTTAAAAGACATTATTAACTGGGCAAGGTTGCTGACCACTGCTAACACAAACATGGCCGATTTTTTCACCAAATTACCAAGGCTCCGGGGTCGAGCGACGTGCTCCCCCTACCACCTGCGCCTGGCCGACCCTCGTCGCTGATCATAGCAGCAGCCGTTTCCAGAAGTCAGTAGCAGCCACCAACAACCAGCCTTAGCAATACCAGCCACTCCCAACCCAGCTTGCCAACTCCAGCAGCAGCAGCCACTACCAACAGCAGCTCTTTTCAGGGCTCTCTAACTACATATGCAACAGTCCTTTTTAAGACTTTCTGATTACATTGCTATAGGGCTTTCCGTCTCAGATATGCACAAGTCCTTTTAAGGGCTCTCCGTTTAGATATGCACAAGTCCTTTTAAGAGCTCTCCGTTTACATATGCACCAGTCCTTTTAAGGGCTCCTCAGCTACATATGCAATAGCCCTTTTTAGGGCTACTCGGTTCCTGCAGCAGCAGCCACCAGCAGGCGCACCAAGCAGCAGGCAGAAACAGCAGGCGCACTAAGGACCAGGCAGAAGCAGCAGGCGCACCGGCAGAAGCTGCAGTCCCGGCTACATATACAACAGTCCTTCTAAGGGCTGATTACATGTGCAACTGTCCTTTTTAGGACTAGCCGGTTACGTATGCGACACTCCTTCTAAGAACTAACCGTTTACATATGATACAGCCCTTCTAAGGGCTAACCGTCTCCAGTAGCAGCCACCAGCAACAGATCTTCCTGGAACTACCAAGCAGAACCTCTAGCAACCAGCATCACCTCTGCCCTGCCCTGCCAGCCACTGGTCTACCGACCTTGGAACTACCAAGCAGAACTTCTAGCAACCAGCATCACCTTTGCACTGCACTTCCCTGCCAGCCGCTGGTCTACCGCCCTTGGATCTACCAAGCGATCCTTTCGATTGACACTGCCCGGCTTAACAAAGATTTTGTAAATACGTTTGCCAGATTTTGTAAACAAAAGTTTGGCTTGAATTTATAAATCCTCGTCTTCGTTGTCCTTGATCCGATCGTATTATTTTAATTCCTAGCGGGGTTAACGGCACCTGATTTGCCGGCCCAGCTACAGTTGCAAAATGATGTTTTGTCAACTTCATTCCACTTTCTATTTGCTTGTTTAATGAATGAATTGCAACGCTAATAAAAACAATGGTGGTTCGTAAGGATTTGAGTAGGAAGTTCCTTTGGGAAGTGGTCTTGTGTCATGTGAAATCTAACAGAGAAATTAATCAAAATTAACCTTGTCACCTTGTCTCGGTGAATATTTATTTGTTGCTGAATGTAATGAGAATATTAACGGCTTGTTAGCTGTGTAACTGTGAAATCTCTACATTCTTATATGTGTTGAATTCTTGATAAGAAGTTAGAGTGCTAAACGTTCTCGAGAAAAGGTACTCTAGTTTCTCTGATCAGGAGTTAATTTTGCCGAATAGTAAATAATGGGTTGAGAAATATCGTTACTAGTCTGTTGTAACACTGTTCTGATTGCAACTACTGATGCATCTGTAGCAAAGGCCAGCTTGACAGTGTCATCAGTCCGTAAAAGTTATAATTTGATTAAATTGATAGCGTATTTGGCACACTTTATAGCTTGAAGTTGTTCTGCATTTCTTGTTTTTTCCTTTAAGCAAAATTGTAAGTGGAGCGTGAATGTGTGAACATTGCAGGAATTTTTTGTTTCGTGAAAAAATCCTGCTGTGAACAAAGGGAAAGGAAAAATTTAATATAAAACAAAAGTTTAAATTAAAGAAACAACAACACTATTAATAACAGGGAGGAATTTTGTGCTGATTGCAAAACTAGTCCGTTTGCAAAGGCTATAGTTTATAGCCTTGGTACCACAAAAAAGTCCTTTGCAAATACCTTGCTAGTCCTGTGGCCTCTCTTCTTTCTTTCTTTTTCTCATTAAAGAAATCTTCTCGTTTCCTTTCTTTCCTGCGAAGGGAGAGAAGTTAGGGGAGAGTTGCTTCTCTCTCGCCGCTGAATTATCGACTCTCTTTTCCTTTAATTTTTCTTATTCAATGTCCGATATTCAAAAGTTCTTTCTTCCGCCTCTTCAGGGGCTGGTTAAAAAACAATCTCTCTTTTTATATCCTTTTTTTTCAACCCTCGTGGGTTATTGGCCGACCTAGGAAACTTTGTTCTTCTTTAGCAGAAATAAAACTTTCCTTCTTCCTCTGGAAAAAGTTGTATCCAATATTATTTCTCCTCTGTACGTCCGAAGAGTTCTCTTTTTTGTCTTCTTTAGCGAGCTACTCAAGCCCGCAAGCAAATTCAAACTTCTTTTTACGTCTTTTGTCTGACGAAGCTAAAATTTTCTGGACTGCTATGGTCGGCGAAAATCAAAAAACTTTCAAATTCTGTCAAGCAGAGCCAATCAATCAGAGGTGAAATATGCAACACATGGTACAGAATAGGTATTTCAACTTCCCAACGGCCTCAGCAAGAAAAGGAGAGAAATAAAAACCAAAGAAACGAAAAGACGAATAAAATTTCCACAACATTTAGGTATGTGGTTCCTGTAAATGTTTATAAGACCAACATATCTTAAATGTTTAACTGAAGTTGGTGTTGGCAGGTTGGTGATGGTATCTATTTTTTCTTGAATAGGAGTAATACCTTCTTTTGAAATTGTCTGTCCGAGAAAATTAAGTTTGTTAACTCCAATGAGGCACTTTGCGAGGTCGATCCTTAGTCCATACTGCGTAAGTCTACTAGGCACTTGTCGTAGGTGCTGGTTATGCTCTTCTTTGTTCATGTTGGCGAAAACGAAGGGTAGTCTTCCTTTGTCACATTTCTGCTCCCATCTGACTGCTTCAATTTTCTTTCTGTTTTTATAGCCAAAGACAATTTTAACATGAACTTGTTAATTTTTCTCTCAGTTTGCAAATCGCTTCCTTTCATTGGTTAAAAAATTAATTTAACATTGGATCGCGAAATCTGGCTTCGTGTTTTTCTTTCAGTACAGGGTCAATCCTTTTCCTATTTGTCAAAATTAGGATTTCATGTGTAATTGTGAATTTTTGTAAAAGTGAGGAAGAGAAGAGAGTTACTTTTAATTTCGTGTTCACCACAGGCCCAAGAACTTTTAGAAGGTCGAATGATTCCTTGCTCCAATAAACCCTGAAAATTTCGTTTGGCGAATTTTAATTTGTGTGGCCTTAACCTGCGAGCTGTGGCGTATGTAGGTTGTCCAGTGGACTGGATGTGGCGTTTTGTTGAATGTACTAATAATTGTGTTAAGTCTGAAAAGTGTCTGAATGTAGCTGCAAATTCATTATTTAATACAACTGTACTCATCCCAGTAATAGAAAAGGATGTGCGAATTCATGGTGTTTTCAGTCTAGTTTCCTCATCAATTAAGGTGACATATAAAAGAGAGAGAGAGAGAGAGAGAGAGAGAGAGAGAGAGAGAGTGAGTGTGTGTGTGTGTATAATCTTGGCTAACAAATCTGTACCGATGATGGGTCATGCCCGTTTCAATTGTCTCTCGGTGTGGGGTTCCTTTCCCTATAACTTAAAATAGTAGATCTATTTGTGGCTTGTGGAGGTAGTGTTTGTTTGTTTTTTAAGCGTCGGTGTAGCTGGTGTCATATGCCTTCCTCGTCAATACACTTATAGGATTATACGTCGATTCGTGATTATTTACATTCTACATATCTTAGGACGGATACGAGTTATCCCTCTTAGATCATGTCGAATGGACAACAATAAAAAAATAAAATAAAGAGATCAGTATGATCGAAATATAACCTTTCCCGGATTGCTTCTTTATGAACACATGAACTGACCAACAATCCAAAGGATGAACATAAGGCGAAATGGTTTTTTGGTATAAAATTTAATACAAAAAGAACAATTCAACGAGCGAATATTAAAATAGTAAAATAAAAGAAAAATAAATTCTGAGTGAGAATGTCCACAACTGGAATTAAATTTCACAACCTCCGTTGGGATACTAAAATATGTCGAACTCTAACGAATTACGACGAATTAATACAAATGCATGAAATCAACACATAACACAAAAATGGGATAGGATATATATAATATTATCGAACATGGGGAATGATGTTTGTAATAACATAACGTTGGTGGATATATGCACTTAATCATAACACGGGGCCAAAAGTATAATAACTTATCTTTCTCTATTCAGTTCTCTTTTTCTCTTTCATTTCTTTCTTTCTTTCTTTTCTATATCGAATGCTGCCCGACCGTAGCAAACTTGTCTGCAATTTTCTTCACTTCTTTCTTCAATCGAACTTCATATTCTCTGCAAGCAAACATCTCAGCAATTTTCTTAATTTCGTTTCTTCACTGAACGTTATCTTCTCTGCAACTCGGCGTCGATATCTTCTTCTTTGATCTATCACAGCTTCTTCCTTCTTCCTGGCGTAGCTGGATTTATATTGATAACATATTCTGCATTCTTTCAATTAAACCTTCTTCTTCTTAATTTAACGAATAAAAATGTGTGATTTTTATCCGGAGTTTCTTTGACTGAATTGGTCGAGTTACGTCATTATAAAAATAAGCCTCCTCTTTTCATTCATAGGGTGTCGGAGTTTCAGCATAGAAATATCATGACTTGTCCAGTCGAAATCTAGCCTGCAAATGATTAAAATTTCTGACTACCTCGTGATTCGCATTTAAGCGCGAATTTTGGCTACTGCTGCTTATTGACCTCTCATGTCTGGCTTCTGTCTAGCTTCTGTCTAGACAGTTGTTACTAAGTTGATATTTGGGTCAGTTAACCTCTGCCATGCTATTCCAAAACTGACTCCTACGTGACTTTCTCTCTGTCGCCTAGCGGGGTCTACGCTTATTGTATGTGTGTGGGTATGGGTGTGTTGATATGCATTCGTAACACTGGTATGACATTAACCTTCGTGTATATAGAGTCTATATCTATCAGGATGTTCATATTAGTGGGATTGTCTTTGATGTACAATAGCCCACCTTTTTATGTTAAAAAGTCGTATTTATTGATCTGAAATTTTCCTGAAACTAGCATGGCTTATTGCATTTCTGCGCATTGCTGCTGAATTTCTTATGGTATCAGCAGTATACGTCTTTTGAATCAGGTCTGCGCATTTTATTATGTCGTCTGGTTGTACTGTGTCTTTGCCTTGAACGGAATCTATTGTTATAATGTTGATGCATCATCTCCAATTTGATTAATTAATTCTGCTACAATTTCCTTGAGTTGTGTCAACTCCGTGTCTGTTGTTTTCTGAAACCGATTGTAGTATTCTCTTGATTTCCGTTTTGTGAATTCTGTCAGCGATATCAGCTAAACACTTCTGTGCTAAAGTTTGTGTGATAGTTGTAGGTAATTTATCAAGCCACATCCTTTTTAAAATAGAATCGGCCATGGAATTCTCTCCAAGTAGCGACCTCATGTGACAGTAATTGAGAGGGTGTTCAGTCACCAAATTCTACGTTGTTAAATAGATCGCGTAGCAGGCTTTCTTTAAATTTTCCCAACCGTTTCATTATTGTTTGGCGTAAAATGTTATATGGATGATCATCGGGCATAGTTTTAAGTAATTCCATCACCTCTACGGTTATTTCAGTGGGTAGCTTTTCGACAACATAGCAATATCGTAGACCCTGAGATGTAATTTTCATTGCGTTGGAAATTGTTTGTAGTTGCAAGTGTGAATTTGATCTCAAGAAAGTCACGTTGAATTCTCGCTAGATGTCTCTCCGCCAAGTCAAACCAAGCCGGATGCACGCACAATTGGTAAAATGAAGACAGCACCAAAAATAAATTGAATTACGCCTGAATAAGTTGTAGAAAGTCTTTATGTACAAAACAAAAATAGAAAAAGAACAATCACCAATCGTCTTCTTCCCAAACCCTGTTCCTATCAATCTGGCAACGGAACGGAAGTTTCGACCAATTTCTCTAAGTAGTAATTTGCGAAGCGTTTTTCTTCCTATTATTAATTCAAGTTTTTGGTTGGCAATATCACTTCACCTCCGGTCGGAGTTTGTGGCGACTCGAAATGACTTCGTCTCACTTCACACCGAAGCTTCACGCAAACTGCCGAAGAACTGTCTTTGAGTATGGTAGGTAAGGCTGGGAGTTTCAAAACTCTGTCTGCAAAATCACTTCCTGTCTGTCTTTAACTCTGGTTGGCCGTTTCAAAACTTCAACTGCAAAATCACTTCTTGTCTGTCTTTAACTCTGGTTGGTTGTTTGACTCTTTTCGGTCAACTGGCGGCAGGCTTCTCTACGGTTGTCACTGTTTGACTTTAAATCTGCTTTGTTGGCGTCAGGTTTCTCTATGGTTGGCACCCAACGACATGGCGTCTTTCTGTCTCTTTACATCTTCAGCCAGGAGCTTTATGGGAGGCAGCCTGCCCGGCGGTGGGCACCCGATGGCTTGGCGCTTATCTCTGTCGTTACATCTCTGGACCGAGAGCTGAGTGGAACTAACCTTTGTTCTTCGGATTTCTGTATTCATGCTTCTCCATGTTTTACTGGTGCGGAGCCGGCGGCTACCAGAGGTGTTTACGCAAATCTTGTCTCTGGCTCTTGCAGCCAATAAAATCACTTTCGCTTCCACCCTTGGACGGAGTCACCACACAACGTCAGCTTTTTTTCTATCTTCTTCCCTTCAATTCAGCCAATGGGATTTCTTTTCTCTTTATCCATTTTAGCCAGAACTTATGATGTCAGTCCCTTTCTCAGGGAAATCCCAATTTAGTCATTCTCATAATCAATTAATTGTCCTTTACTCTCCGTCAACAAATCAACCCAACCTTTGCACTTAGCTATACCCAATACCCAACATGTCTCTCTTTTAACTTTTGTCTGTAGTTTGCAATAACCTCTTTGACCTTCCACATGTGTGTTTTGGCTTTGTATTTTGCTGGGAAAAAATAGAATGTTTCGTCTCTGTGCTTTCTGATTTACAGACACTGAATCCGATCTGATTTACAGACACTGATTCCGATTCTGTGGAGATTCACTCATCACTGTCCATTGAAACTTCTGACCTTTTATTCATGTCAGCTAGTATATGCCGACATTTCAGCTGGGAAGTTGTCTTTGTTTTGAAAAAAATTACAAAATTTCATTATCATTTTTCGTAGCTGGGAACTGACTAATAATGTCTCTTTTGTTTTGATACCAGCTGTGTTAGAAAACCAACCCTCCCCTCAAAAAACTTTCTCGGGCGAGCTCTGCTCACTGACAATACCATTTCTGTCAACAATTGCCGTCCAACCCCGTAACCTTGTTTAGCTTCGTTGTTTCACTCTAAATAAGTAATTTCACGTGTTAAATTCTGATCCATATTTATTTTTAGTCCCTTCGCAATCTTTCTTTTGAAAAAGTGAATCATTTCTCAAGAGAAAAAAAAATATCGTCTTTTTTTTCCTCTGTTCATATTGGAACAGAATACATTTTCCCAGTTGGTTCTTTTCGATCTGTACTAATTAATAGTAATAAAATTAACATAATTTTTCCATTCCTGCTATGCTAAATATTGTTACATAAGAACCATAAAATTTATATTCGCGGAATTGAATGTTGAAAGGTTCATCATTACGTGGTCTCATAGTTGTGGTCTTTTCCATTGTGTGATAAGTCATTTGAATCCGTGGTCTGCTAATATGACGAGGTACCTGTTGTTAGAAGTAGAAACATACTTTGTTCGTTTCATAAGTTGTTGGGAGCAGAATGATGCAGCGTTCGTTTTTTATCGGGTTGTCACCATTTGCTGGAGAAAGAAACTCTAGGTCACCGTTTGAATAGACAAGATGAGAGAAAAGATTGTTGCATTGTTCAAATAAAAGGATGATATTTATTGAAACGTAAGATACACAAATTATAGCTGTAATGACTTGTCGTGAAATGAAAGTTAGAAAATTCTTTGTTGACTGTAATGAGATGAACATTAGTAGTCTTTCAGTGAGGAAGAGAGAACGTTGGGAGACAACATCAGAGTTAGTTTGATGAGAAAGACAGAACGATGAGGTCAGCTCATGTCTCTTGAGTGCTGTCAGTCCTGCCGAATTGAATGTTTGGTTTTATGAGCCTGTGACACGATAACTAGGCGTATATTAACGTGGATTTGTAAAATATGTATTTTATTATAGATTAAAATAAAAAATGGTTAAGAATAGAAAAATAGTTTAAAAACATGTATTTCGGTTAACAAAAGTGAAAAAGAAGAGGAAAAATAAATAAACGCTTTTTCTTTTATAAGGAAATTTGTGGAAGAGAAAAGGGTATCAGATTACTGTTAAATCCTACCAGTCTTCCAATAAATATTTGACTAAGTGATTTGATGTGATAAAAGATAAACTTTAGGAAATAGATTTTTGAGTGACCAGGTCAAAAACTGTCTTTACTGTATCTTGACCACACATTAAGAAAAGATAATAGAATTTTCCCTTTCTCCAGGCAATAAAAAAACGCCTGGTTACGGGTAAAGTGTCAGGGCTATAAAAACATTCGGAGATAAAAAGATTAAAAAAATCCTGGAAAATACTTAGAGGCTTAGTGCAGACATCCCGTTTACACATCAAAGGAAGCAAAATTTAAGTACCTTGAAATTTTGGACTTACAGTCGCCAATGCTTATTGCCCGGTGGTCTAGGCACTTCTGATTATTTTAAATAAATACAGGTGGTTTTTCCGAGTAGAGTTAGTTCAGCTGGATGTGTGCTTGAAGTAGAAACTCCGTTCGTCTTGAGTCGGTCGGTTCGGCATTTGATCTCCATTAATTAGAGTTAGAGCTGAGTGTCACATCGCCTGCCCCAACTGAAAGACTAACTCTAAACGAAATAAAGCATTGATTTAACTCATCCAAGTTGTGGAAGTTCATTCCTTATAGTTTATCTTGTACCCCCAGCTTGAGGCTTCGACTTTTTCAGTCAACCCCCGGCAACATCACAGCGTGGAGAACGGCCACTGGAGAAATTGTTCGGACCTCCGCTGGGGTGTTACAAGCCTATGTAGGTCCCTCTTTAGGTTTGACTCTGCTTCGAAGGTGGAATGGTCTAGTCAGCCTGAGATTCCATTACCTGTGGTTGATCTGGCAAGGAGACGATGACTGTTCAAGTTCAATTACTGTGGATTTGCACATGCTAACTCGCAGTGATTTCGTTTAATGGCAGTTGAATCCTGTAAAGGAAGCAAAACACACGCCAGGTCACGACCGAAGCGCACACGTGCTTACTCTCTCACTTGCCTTGGAATGAACACGTGCTAGGCTTCAGCCAAAACCATTCTCCTCGAATAACATTCAACTGCAGCCGAGACCCGATATCTGCAGGTCACGTTTGCAGCCTGTGCTGACCGACAACGACGACGTTCCAGCCTGCGCTTTTCCTGTCGACTACTGATGACTTTCCAGTCTGTGCCGTTCCTATCAGACACTGAGGACTTTTCTAACCTGGGCCATTCATGCCAGACGCTGATGATGTTTCTGCCAGCCGACAATGTTCCAGCCTGTAACGTTCCTGTCAGACGCTAACGACATTCCAGCTTGTGCCATTCCAGCCAGACGCTGACAATGTTTCTGCCTACCGACGACGACATTTCAGCTTGTATCATTCCTGCTGCACGCTGACGACTTTCCAGCCTGTGTGGTTCCAGCCAGACGCTGACAACGTTCCTGCCTGAGCTGATCCTGCCAATCGCTGCCGGCGTTCTAGACTACGGCCTTTTCCGATTTCTGACTGCTTTTCGTTTGTAGAAATTGACATTGATAAATTCTACATCTTCGCCTCCGTCTCCTTGTCTTTGCTGCTATCACACATACAAAGTTTGTGGGGTCAATACCTTTACTTGCGGCCCTACAACGTGCGCATATAAATTAAATGTTACCTCAAACATCTGTTTGAACTATATTTTTCATAGATTTTTAAAACCAAATAAAAAATTCTTTTAATGAAAAGTACTGTCACATGTATCTAGTGTATTTAACCCCCTTGCTGTTTTGCTTACTCATTACTATAAGGGGGAAAATACTTATGGAGGAGATCTAGAAGCAGAAAATTGTCTTGCGATGATGTCATATCTACAGATTCTCAAGTTTCTTAGACTAATCTGTACAAAGACTTAATCCAGGTAACCTCTCTATCGTTTTCCAGAAGTGAAATTGACGAAGATCAACCTGCTATACTATATATATATTTTATGATACTTCTGAAAGGGTTTATCAGTTTTCGGTCTATGTGGTTCAAAATAGAAAGTCGTCTTTAATTTTCGATAAGGACTGCTAGCTCCTATGAAACCTAAAATTTTACCTACTCTGTAATTACTAGCAGATGCTTGAATAAAATCCTCCAATTTCCCTTGTGTGTATAAAGGAGATTTTCATTGCAAATCGTTTTGTCCTGGTTGTTATCAGAAAATGTCAAAACCAAATACATATTTGCTAGAAATAGATTATCATTGTCATATGGTTAAAGAATTTAATTTAAGATATTCTGTAAATATGAATTATAAATACATTAATAATTTAGAAAATCCTGTAAATTTAATAACTAGAGGTTTGACCTTTAAAAAAATAAAACAAAATTTGAAGTTTTGGATTTCTCGGCCAGAATGGCTGTGAAAACAACCTGTAGTTTGGCCCATGAATAGTTTGGACTGTTTGAGTCCTGGAAATAAAGATATCATCCAGTTCATTACAACCAATATTGCCACGTTAGAAAGAGAAGTACTTGTTACAAATTTTCATAAATTTTCTAATCTAATAAATTATTGAGAGTAACTTCCTGAATATTTAAAGTCACAAGAATTCTTCACATTAGAGAATAATAAGAGTAGAGTAAGAAGTACTTGCTTGTATTTACCTGTTTGAATGTTAGAGCTATACATGTACTTAGGAATAATATGAGCGCTCAGGCCTTCATTCTCGCCTTTATTAGATTTGCTAACATTTATTGGATCCCATCTCACATACTGATGATGCTAAATCATTTATCGCTGTGATGAATTTTTGCAAAGTTTCGTTCTTGTAACAATAAAACATATTACTAGGTACTGCCAATAATTTGCTGAGAAAACAGCATAACTTGACGAAAAACAGTGCCAAACTTAAAAACAATTTTTCCGTCAAAATGTTTATATTATTAATAATGTAGCACTATTTTAGCCTGACTGGACAGAAGTAATTAAATTAGTGGTATTATTAATTGTTGTAAATAAGACGGAAGAAATTGTGTGTGTCCGTATTATTAATTTTTATAAATCAAAAAGAACCAACTAAAAAAAAAGTTGTTTGTTCTAATATGAGTGCCGGTAATAAAATTTATAATGGGCAGAGGAAGATAAGGGGTCACAAAACACAAAGCCGAGAGATATGAACAAAAATTATATTTTGCGGGTGTATTATTTGATAAACAACCAAGTCAAAGGAGGTTATTGTTGACAACTGGAAATAGTTTGACTAAGAAAAATACAATTATGTCGGAACAAGGACACCGCAGATAAATGTAAAAAAACAAAATTCTAAACAAAACAATCTTTACTTGTCAGAAAGGATTGCTACCTATAAAAGAAAAATTTGATAAGTGGAATAAAAATTTCCAAGCCTGAGTTACACCGCAGATAAAAGAAAATTGTTTTTAAAGAAAACATAGTTTTGAATTATCAGAAAGAATTGTCCTAAATAAAAGTAAATATTTGATGAGATCAAACGATTAAATTCTATGAGATTAGATTTGCATGTTCGTCATCCTTCCACCAGTGAATATGGGACAAGCATAAATACAGAGCTCTAAGGAGGCCACAAGTAGTTGTACTGAGCTGAAGCAGACAAGACAAATTACCACCATCACTGCTGCTCAACACACTCACAAAGACCAACTTCGGTAGTTTCCGTAAAGCTTCAGTGAAAAGCGAACAAAGACATTTTTGAATCGTCACAAACTTGAAAACTCTGATTGGTGTAAACTGACATTACCAACCAAAAACTCAAACTAATGTTAAGAAGACAACTCTTGCACAGAACTTTCGCTCTGTTGTTGGCTAAGTAGAGAGAAGGGGATTGGCAATTGTCATATTCTATTTTTTGTTTCTTTTTGCTTGTATATAAAGACTTTTCCTGCAACTTATTTGGGCATCATTCAGTTTATTTTTGATGCCATTTTCATTAACTCAAATGTGCATGTGACCAGTTTGGTTTAAGTTGGTGAAGAGTCAGATAGCAAAATTTCAGTGTGACTTCCTTGAGATCAAATTTCACAACGTGGGCAGGGAAGAAAACCATTATAATAGTCGACTTGAAGACTAGTTGCTGAATCAAAGCCATCACCAGGCAGCGAGTGTCGGTTCACATCTGGTGCTGAGACCAGGATAGATCCTGAATAACCCAGAGCCGAGCGACAATGAAAATCAACCCAGGACCAGGTAGCAGGTAGGATACTTTTGGTTTTTCCCTGAAATTTTTGTTGGTTGCCATTTTGCCAAAAATCTATTTCCATCTCAGTTGTTAATTGAATTGCTTAAATGTCTGACCACAAGGAGGAACACGGAATGGCAGTGACGGAAGGAGACAAGATGAAATAGTTATTGGATTCCATCTACGATAAATCACAACAACTAGGAATTTTAGATTCCATCTACGGTAAATCATCCACACCTTCAGAGTTAAGGAATCTGTTGGGGGGGACCTAGGGTGTCGAGCTTTGGGTGGGGGGACTCAAGGGAATTAAAAAATTGGTTGGCGCCCGTAGATAAAAGTCAGCTAATTTACCAACTGAATGAGAGAGAGACGGTATGCGTGCCGTTCCAGATTTTATAGGCCAATTATTGGAAGAAAACCCTCACTTCACTTGGGGAGAACTAAAAGATCGGTTAATGGGGAGCACATTGGTAGAGGTCATGAGAAGCATCATGAAACTAGTTCAGAGAAAAGATGAAGGACTAGAAAAACTGGGAAAACAGACAGAGATATTAGCTTCTCTGGTCTATTCTGCAGAGGTTAGGGAAAATGCAGCAATACAGGCTCTGTTAGTGGACCTGTATGTTGGGGTACTACAGGATGAGTGCATCTGGTATGATGTGTTGAAAGAGGGACCCGTAAGATTGGCAGCAGTGGTGGCACTGGTCAAAGAGAGCCAGAGTGTGTGGAACAAGGTCAAGCAGAGTAGGACACAGGACCTGGGGTGAGAGATAGATGGCGGAGGGGCCTAGGAAGGAATCCCAGGTGGAAGAGGAAACATAGAAGAGAAAGTAAAAAGGACCCACCTGTAGTACATAAGTGGGTGAAAGAAGAAGAGGAGGAATAGGAAGAGGACACCAACAAAAAGGAGTGGTCCCGAAGATACGGTTTTTATAAACCCAGGCCAGGTAGATATGGCCTCGTGTGTTGGAAGTGCCAGTATGAAGGCCACTGTGCAGCAGAATGTCCCACAAGATGGGTTTTGCCCCCGGATCACCTGCAAGAAATATGCATGAGATACAAAGTTAGGGGGCAGGTGGCCAAATGGTGTGGGTTGAAAAGGGAAACCCGTCCTGTACCAAAAGTTAAGATGAAACCCAGAGAGTCGAACCAGGAAAACGCAAAAGGGTCGCCCCGGAAAATAAGAGACAGGGTGGCCTGTATGAATGAAAGACAAATACGTTGTTGGGGGTGTGGACAGATAGGTAATTTTGCAAAGAAATACCCAAGAAGAAGGTGTTGGTTTTGTGGGAAACTATAACACCTGAAGAGAGGCTGTCCATATAGAGATAAAAATGAGAGACCCCGATGGGGGAACAGAGGTTATGGAGGGCCTCGTAGAGATAGTAATGAAGGACTGCTGCTGCCAGCACCCATGGTTGGGTGGGCAACGAAAAAGCAGAAGAGCAAAGATATTCTCCTTATTGACACAGGAAAGAGGGCTCTCCTGTGAGGTAGGAGATTCAGTGGTGAAAGCCATAGTAGATACTGGAGTGTCAATATCATTATTGAAGGAAGAAGAATACAGGAAACTGAGGAATCGGGAAGAATGAGAAGGCCCAATATAGAAATCACACAGGCTGATGGTGGTTCCATGAGAATAAGAGGAATGGTTAATCTACTGTTGAAGGTAAGAGGGAGACAGAGTCTCCAGAAATTTTATATCACCCTCGAGCTGTGTGCAAGAATGATCTTGGGAGAAGATTGGCTGCATAGACACAAGGCTGGAATTGAGTTTAACTCTACTGCGTTGATGATGAACGGAGTAAAGATACCATTGGGAGGTTCCCCCAACAAGTATATAACAGTAGTGGCAGAAGAAGATATAAAGTTATCCGCTAGAACTGCAGTATCAGGCAGAGGAAGATTGATGACAAAGGAAAAAGTGAAGAAAGGGATCATACAATTAGTTCCTGTACAGGAAGACAAGTCTGAAGAGAGCGAGGCAGCTATGTGTGAGATAGTGGTAAATGCGGCATAGTTCCCATGTTGTTGGTGAACGAAGCCACTAAGACCGTTAAAGTAAAAAAAGGGTAGGAGGTAGGTAGAGCCTTACCCCTAAGAACCAGACAACGAATAAGTTTAGATAAAAAGGAGAGAGAGAGGGCTTAAGGAGGGTAGATGATATAAAAGATGAGGAAGTATTCCCCCCTCCCCGAAAAGTTTAGGACTAGAGTAAAGAACCTGTTGAGGGCCAATCGTGAGGTGGTGGCCAACTCAGATAAGGAGTTGGGCTAAACTGATACAGTAAAAATGAAAATAGACACAGGTGATCACCCTCCTATTAAGCTGAGACCATACAGAACTCCTGTCCATAAAAGGCCCCTAGTAGAGGAAGCAGTAAGAGATATGTTGGCGACTGGTATGATAGAAAGATCAAAGTCTTCTTGGAGCTTCCCCATAGTGATAGTAGATAAAAAGATGACGAGCACAGATTCTGTGTAGATTTTAGGAAAAAAAAATGATTGATGACATATTAGCTCTGTTGGGAAAAGCTAAGTGCTTTTCCACATTAGATTTGAGGTCAAAGTATTAGCAAGTAGCCCTTGATGAGGCTGATAAAGAAAAGGCTGCATTTGCTTGTCACATGGTCCTGTTCCAATTCAAGGTTATGCCATTTGGCCTGGCCAATGTACCTGGGATTTTCCAGCAATTGCTGGAACGAATGGAAAGTTTTGCCATGGCTTACCTGGACGATATTCTGGTGTTCTCAGAGACTCCAGAATAACACTTTGACCACTTAAGACAAGTTTTGGTTGGTTGAGAAAGCACAGGTTGAAATTAAAACTGTCAAAGTGTCAATTTCTAAGGAATGAGACTAAATACTTAGATTTTATAATAAGTGATGAGGGAATCAAACCTGATATGGATAAGGTAAATGTGATAAGAGAAATGCCAGAGCCCCAGACAGTAAGGCAGGTGCGAGAATTTATAGGGGCTATAGGATATTACAGACACTTTATCGCAGCATTTTCTCGGAGAGCGGCTCTTTTGATAGCGTTGACCAAAAAGTACGCAAGATTTAGATGGACAGAGGACTGTAAAAGGGCCTTTAATACGTTGAAAGAACAGCTGACTGCTGACATACCCTGACCTCAGCAAGTCCATGGTATTATACACAGATGCTAGTGTGCGATGTGTAGGAGGAGTCCTCACCCAACCCTGTCCGGATAAGGAGGGTTCAGTGCCTGGCATACCAGAGGAAGTACCTATATACTTCTTGTTAGATAAGCTCTCAGAGACACAGCAGAAATGGCTGGTGATAGAAAAGGAGGCATACTCTATTGTGTATGCCCTCCAAAAGCTAGATTACTATCTAAGCAGGGTGGTGTTAGCCATAAAAACAGATCATAAACCTCTTCAGTATTAGCTAGAAACAGATTGGGCAAATAAGAAAGTACAGCAGTGGGTGCTGAAGTTAAGCAGGTATAACTGCAAAATAGAGTATTTGACAGGGAAAGATAACTTCTGTGCAGATTTGCTCTCCAGGATACCCAGAAAGCTAGAAGAGGAGTCTGTGACCGTAGAGCCAGAGGTAGACAATAGAGCATATCAAATCGGAGTGATTAACTCCCATATTCTAAAAGATCACCCTGTGTTAGAAGAAGAAGAAATTTTACAGCCGAGAACAGATTCCCAGTGGATAGAACAGTTTGAAGAACAGGTGGACAAGGAAATAGTAGCCCTCAGAGAAAAGGTGGAGGCAGGGAAGACCTCTAAATATATGATACATAAAGGGAAGCTATATTATCTTTTGAAGTAGGTATGAAAATAGATCCAGGTTGTACATATCCAAAAATCTAAGACTAAAGATATTGGAACACTATCATGAGAAGCAAAGGCCACATGGGAATTAATAAGACCCATGAATTGATCAGCAGAAACTACAATTGGCCTAGATTGTACAGGGAAGTTACAGTGTGTCAGATGCAGAATAGGAGACAAGAATTGGCACCGTTGGAAGGGATGGATGTTCCAAATTATCCTTTTGAGAAAATAAGTATGGATGTGTCAGGACCATATGGAAAGACCCCCAGAAATAGCTTCTACATAGTAAGTTTTGTAGATTGGTTGACAAATTGGGTAGAGGCCTTTGCAGTACCCAATAAGAAAGCTAAAACCGTAGCCGACTTAATCATGGGTGAAATTTTTCCCAGGTATGGTGCCCTTGTGTGCCTGGTGACAGACAATGGGCCTGAGAATGTAAATTACGTGATGCAAGAGGTAGTAGAAGGTCTGAATATAATATATATATAACTACATCCCCCTATCACCCTCAAAACAATACCAAGGTGGAGAGATTCCATAGGACCTTGGGAGACATTTTAACAAAATTAGCAAGAGATAATGGTGAGAATTGGGACCTGTACCTGTGTGATTTTACCGATAGATAACCTATTGAAGCACCATAGGAAGTATATGGGAGAAAACCATTATCAGTTGGTGATAGAACAACAGCATAAGTTGTTTGTACAGGCTAGAAGGCAAATAAAAAGAGCCCAAAAGAGGAGAAATGACAGGGTGAATGCCAATAGGAAGGTGGTGGAATTTAGAGTTGGAGATCTCATGTACTACAAAGTTCATTTGAGGAAAGGAAAACTGGACAAGAGATGGGAACCATATTATGGAGTAATAGAGCAAACTAGTTGTTTGTACAGGCTAGAAGGCAAATAAAAAGAGCCCAAAAGAGGAGAAATGACAGGGTGAATGCCAATAGGAAGGTGGTGGAATTTAGAGTTGGAGATCTCATGTACTACAAAGTTCATTTGAGGAAAGGAAAACTGGACAAGAGATGGGAACCATATTATGGAGTAATAGAGCAAACTAGTCCAGTATCATATGCAATTTGGGACCAGGTGACTGGTCGAACAAAGAAAGGTCATGCCAATGATTTAAAGTTAGCTGAGGTTGCTAATTGGGAACTGAGTGAGCCAAAAGCCAAAAAGAGATGAACAAAGAAAGCAACCCTTGTAGAACCAGAAGAATTAGAATCAGATGAAGATTCTGAGAGAGAAGAAGAAGAAAAAGATAAAGAGATGTATCAGTAATCCATTATAATGAAGTTTAGAGGCTCAGACAGGACAAACCACGTGTCAGAGCGACCTCCACTGGTGGCAGCCAGTGGCGTTTATTCGTCGTCTGTGTCGTTACAGAGGGAACCTTGTAATGTCACCATTCCACCCCGAAGGCCTAATAAAACAAAGACAAAAGGGACTCATGACGAAACCCAAGAATCAGAGTTGAAACTTCATAAACCAGAATCAGAAGGCAAATCAAGTGAATGCGAAGAGGAAGATGAGATACCTCTCACTCAACACCAAGAAAAATGGGGAAATGAAAAAGAATCAGAATTCAAATTTAAGTGAGTGGGAAGAGGAAGATGAGATACCTCTCTCCCAACTCTGAGAAAAATGGAGAAATGAAGAAAAGTTAGGCCTCCAATCGACAGAAAATGAAGAGGCCCAGGGCTCACAATCAGAACTGCCCGAAGTAAAAGGAGGAGAAGAAAACCTCCCTTCACAGACAACGAGACAGTTTGGGAATGAAAAAGAGTCAGAGGTAGAATCAGAATTACCACTTAAAAAGAGATTGAGAAATGCAAATGCACCCAAATCACAGTAAGGGATAGCAGTAGAGAAGGACCCCTTAGAAGATCCTAATAGAAGAGAATAAAAGTAGCAGTGAATGGAGAGGATGGGTGAGTGGATGACGTGTCGCAGTGGGAATGAAACCGCTCGTTGATGGTAGCGATGAGGTGTAACCGCTGTGGCATGGGGAACACCCTTTTGTCTGAAACAACCACCCTACTAATAGTTAATTAGTGAAAAAAAAAAAGGAACTGAAAGCTGAACAGGTAGTGAGAGAGAAAAATAGCTTAGGGAATAATTAAGTGAGGAATTTGATTAACGAATTATTAAGGGAATAAAAAACAGAGAATCTGTTCCCTTTGCAGGAATGGCCAGAATGAAAGGACCAATGCTGCTGATGTTGATGACGATGATGATGATGATCAGGATAGAATCATGGAAACACAACAGAAGTACAATATTTAAGAAGACCAGTGAAGTGATAATGACAAGGTCGAAATGGGTGGTCACATTTGTGATAGATTTAAATCCGTACGAAGTGTTACTGAACAGACCAAAGGATGAGATAAGGAAGCTGGGAATAGCAAGAATAAAAGTAGCTCAGAATAATTCAGGACAGAAAGAATATCTTGGATTGTTGCATCCTTTGGAGATGGAAAAGGCTGTAATGGAGGGCCAGTGGAATAACATGAAGAATTACATGGGAGAGATTGAACTACTACAAACTAGAGAAAAACGAGCATTAGTTCCCATAGTTAGGAAGGCACTAAATGTCCTATTTGGAACAATAACAGAGGATGATATGGGAGTCAAAAGGGAGAGCCTAGGAAAGGTAAAGAAAAATCAGAAAATCCTGGCCCAGAGGGCGCAGCAGAGTGTTATGATATTAAATGTTATGAGAGTAGAATTAGTGACGAATAGAGACAGTATCAATGGAATAATAAGTAATTTGAAGGCTATGCCAACTGAAGTACAGGGATTAGGTAGATTCGTTCAACAGCATTTCTAGTTGAACGCCCTTGCTAATAGGGTGCAAAGGACTAGTCAGTCATTGACAATATTACTAGAGCATGTGAAAGCTCAGATGGACATGTTATCATTGGGACATTTTTCCCCCAGCATAGTAACTCCGGCACATTTGAGGAGGCTTTTGTTGGAAATACAGGGCGAATTACCCCATTACCTTAGATTACCAGTAGATCCCACCAGAGAATTATGGAAATATTATAATGCTCTAGGTTGTATAACCTCGCTAGAACATAACAAAGTGCTAGTTTTGATGACCCTTCCATTATTGGATAGAGAGAGAGTATTTTTTAGATATATCAAGTTATAAACTTACCTATTCCCTACCCACATGCAGACCAATGTTTGAGAGTGATAGCGAGATACAGAATTGAAACTGAATATATATCTCTGAATTCAGCTAGAATGAAATTATGATATTGTCGGTAGATGAAGCAGAGAGGTATAGGAATGATGCCCTGAGAACCTGTACTTCACAGAGTCCCATTTATATAGCAGGTAATCACAGAATGTGTGTACTGGAATTATTTGGAAATGAAGAAGGAATTAGAAAGAATTATGGAGTAGAAGTGTTAACAAAAACAATGCTGCCACAAGTTATTAGTATATCTGATAGTGCGTGGGTGGTAGCAGGCCAAAAACCAATTAGATTGTCCAAGGTATGTGGAAGAGGACCTACTGAGTCAATAAAAGTGAGACTGCTGCTGTCCTTAGTAAATTTGCCCCTGGGATGCTCAGCATTCGGGGTATCCATATCCCTACCCACTTACTATCAAAGAGAGTAGAAATATGAGGAAAAGGATTTGATTTTAGAATTAGTTAACAGGAATTTAAACAATTATACAGAAGTTTGGAATCCCATAGTGAAGGAATTTATAGAATGTTATGGCTATTACTGCTGGGTTAGTTCTTTCAAACATCCAAAACTTGTTGAATAGCTTTTGCCGCTGAAATAAATAGGCAAAGAGAAAAGGAAAGATACAGAGAAACTAGAGGGACAGTTTGGACACTGATTTTATTTTTCGTTCCAACGACTTCTTGTTGGGAAAATTCCTTCCGGAACAGTTTGGCATGTCTTTACCATCCAAAGTCCAACAGAGAAAGAGATAGAGTTTATTTTTGGCACCAGGAGGCCTCTCTTTTTGTGCATGCATCAATTGTCTTTCCTGTCAGAGGACTCCTGGGAGATTTTTATGTTTATTTTATGTTTATTTTATTTCGTACTTTTATTTTATTTTGTATTTTTATTTTATTTCGTAGTTTTTATTTTATTTTGTATTTTATATTATTTAGTGTTTTTTATTTTATTTTGTATTTTTATTTAATCCCTACAAATTCCCCAACATTACTTTAAGGCAGATGCCAGCCCTATTAGAACCCATAGAGAAGATATATATGAATCAATTAATGGACCAACTAGAGATGGGTACTTTGATATTTATTGCTGCCATAGTAGCAGCCATATGGAAGATTAAGAATTACCTGCTGATGAAAAAAAAAAAACTTACCAAAATTTCAAATGTGTTAGAAGGTATTAAAAATACTTTTAAAAATAATGAAAAATGACTTTGATTTTTCCTCTTGATGTGAACTGACGCTCGCCACCTGGTTGTTGATGGCTTCAATTCAGCAGCTGGTCTTCAAGTCGACTATTACAACGGTGTTTTTCCTCGCCCACATTGTGAATTTTGATCTCAAGGAAGTCACGCTGAAATCTTGCTATCTGACTTTTCACCAACTTGAATCAAACTGGTCGCGCGCACATTTGAGTTAATGAACATGGCACCAAAATTAATTGAATGATGCCCGAATTTACTATAAATAATGTAATATTACGCAAATCAGTTTTTCCTGGTGAAAAACACATTAATTTGGAAATTTTTGCAATAATCAAATAATTGTTGAATTTTAATGAAACTTTCAGGATTTATATACAAATGAATGAAATTATTTTTGAAATCATTATTTTTTATAAAATCTTAGTAAAAAAAAATATTTTTTTACATCTGTTATACTCCTCCATGTCAGTCAGTTAAGTGCCATACGTAATTCACACTTGGGCGATCATGTCTCGAAAGAGACATCACTGACTGGGCAGATAATTATCCTGTGGTAGGTTGCCATTACTTTCTGTGGTAGACTGGTTGCCAGCCAAGGCTATAGAAACCAATCTGTCCTGTTATTTAAAGAGAAGAGACGAATTAATACTTTTCCCAAGGGTATTTGTGCATAAGTGAATGCAAGGAATTCAACTGTTAATTGAACTCGGCTCTCTGATTTCTTGTTCTGAGCCTATATCCACTGCACCACAATGCACATAATCATGAAATTTCAGGAAATTAAAACTATGTTTTGAAAAATTGTTTTATTAGTTAAATGCAAGGCTCCTTGGGAAATGTAATTATTATTTTTTTTTTTCAAACAGTTGGCTGTTTTTTCAAAAATCTGCTCTGAATAGTAAAATAAAAAATGCAATACAACTATGACACTACTTAATTAGATAGACTTTTAATTGCTTTAATATATATATATATATATAGTCTGAAAAAAAATTATTTTACAATGAATAATGAATTTTTGCAAGGATTGTTTTCTTTTTTAATTTATAAAATTTCAAAAAATATTTGAAAATTCTTCAATGCCTTGTCGCGGTTAGGTTATTAAATTATTAAGCAAAGACTATATTCATTAATCAAAATTTGAAAAGTTTAATACAAATCCTCGGATCAAAAGATTTTTAAAATAATTTAAAATATTTCTTTGGGTGTGCATGAAGGTTGTTTTTATTTACTATGATATTTCGTATGTGGCATTAAAAGATCAGGTGTTTCACAGTTTTTTCTCTTGCATGAAAAAAGTTTGGACTGTTATGCCAATTCTGGTTAACCATACTTATTTCATTACAACAATCTGGCTGTCATCACTCACTTCCCACTTACTTCAAAGGTCAGAAAGATCAGAGCTTCGATATTAAAAAATACTTATGGGATACATATTTTTTTTTATTAAAATAAGCAACAGGAAAAAACAATAGAACAATCTAGAAAAATTGGATCAAAACAGCAGTAGAATTTAGATTACATTTTTATATTTCTCAACCAATCAGCTAAAAACTTAGAATAAGAACATTCTAGAAAAATAGGCTTGGAAGTAAATTAACACAAAAATATTTAGGCCCCAAACAAAATAGTAAAATAATAAATCTGATTGGTCCATAAATGTTTTCACACCCTAATGTTAGGAAGATTAGTTGATCCCCTATTAATGTATATAATACACACAGTTAGAAAGAAAGGTCAGTCACCAAGCAGGCCATTAAGTCCGCATGCCACCGTATACTTTGCAGGCCATGTCATTTCTTCCATGCCAAAAGTTCGTGACCTCGCTCCAAGGACCTTAAAAAGAATAAACTGACGCACTTTCTTTCAGCAACGCGACACGCTGTCGCCAACTGAAACGCACCAAATGTAAGTAGGAAAGGCTTATTTACAGACTCTGCTAATGTACACTTATACACGTTTTTGGACAAAAATTAACTTCTTGCCAAGTTTATATTTCTCAAAAAGGCAATTTTCGAATCATGTATTTTGTTGGTTTCTACATACCATTTTATTTGTCACATAATAAATTGTTTGTTGTTGAATGTCCGTTGTAATTTATTCCTTCACTTTGCGCGATTGCAAAATAGAGTGTTGTATTTGTGGGGGAAATAATCAACATACAACCCAGCAAATACCAAATCCCCCACATACTCTTATTTTAAATTTCATGCTATAAACAAGCAATATTTGTGTAACTCATATTAATTTAACTTTCAATTTGCTAAGTTTCCAAAAATAACATGTCACAGAGATATAATTTATTTTTAAAAGATTTTTAAAACTGATAATTAAGTTTTGTTTAGAAATTTGTCAAGCTGCCAAAATGGACGCAAAAAATGATGAATTTTGAAAACTCAAAAAAATGTTGAAATTCCAATCCATATAATTTCTATTTAAAATACTCCAAAGTATTTTGCTTACCGGAAATAGTACATTTAATCATTGAACTTTCAATTAATGCTAAAATGAAAGCTTCAAGAAAACATTTATTTTTAAAATTCAGTTTAAAACTTAGGTATGGAAAATGAGTGGAGGTACCTAATCACAACACCATTGTAGGAAGTGGGTGGGAAGTACATGGAAATGTTTGTACAAAATTACTGGACATTCAAAAATAAACTATTTTGACTTATTGATGATCTTTTAGAACATACAAAACGCCATTAATGATCCAAATTTGGAAATATTAACCCTTAACTGTTTTTTACATCCCAACATTAATATGTGCATTGTGGTGCAGTGGATATCAGCTTGGAACAAGAAATTGGGGAGCTGAGTTTGAATTCCAGTTAAATTCCTTGCATTCACTTATGCACAAATACCCTTGGGAAAGGTATTAATCTTTCACTTCCTTCCAGTTCTGGGTTAAATAACAGGACAGATTGGGTTCTATAGCCTTGGTTGGCAACCAGTCTATCACAGAAAGTAATGGCAACCTACTGCAGGATAATCTTCTGCCCAGTCAGTCATGTCTCTTTCAAGCATGTATCACATATGGCACTTAACTGACTGACATTAATATGGGACTTATGGCTAGAATAAACAACCAGACCCACTGATTTTATTAATAACTTAGAAAAACATGATGATATGCTTATTAAATTCTGTGAGCTTTGGTTTCAGGAGTATCTGTTAAATTTAAGAGAACAGTGTAAGAACTTTCATGAAAATAATAATGTATTCAAAGTTGATGACGTAGTCCTAATAAAAAAATTCCTGCTAAACCTCGACATTATTGGCAGTTTGTAAGAATAATAGAATTGATCCCTGCAGACAATAAGAAAGTATGTTCAGTAAAAATTAAAAGGGGTGATGGAAGCTTCCAAACCCATTCACGCAAACACCTATACACACTAGAATTAGCTCTGACTCATTCTTACTACAGAATTCTACAGAATTTTCCAAAGATTTAGGGGGTAACTACTCTTCTCCTGAAATTGTGGAGTCAATTAACGAGAGCAATTTAAATAAAGACAACATTGTTGCAATGGCATCTAAAAATGTTAAACTTGAAAGATGTAAGAGAAGAGATGTGAGGAAAGTGAGTAGACAGTCTCTTCATGATCCATATATTTTTGGTATTAAAGCTAATATGCAGATCAATCTTAATGCATAGCCCCAGAGACCCTTTGAATAATCTGTGTATGTTAAGTGACTTGTGTTACAGAAGCCGCTTTTTAGGAAATACTAAAAAGAGAAATTACTACAAGCCATGTCTATTGCAATTGGTAAAAACAGATCTATTTCATTTGATTTGGCTCTCAAATAAAAAACCAAATGAGGGGATGTCCCCTTTTGATCTAAAAGACACCAGAAATAGAGAGGACTTTCTTCAAAGAGGTCATCCATCTCTATAAATGAAAGAGCTGGTTTGTCTTGGCAATACAGTTCAATTGCAGGCAAATTTGCTTTTACGGAAAAGATCAAAGCACTGACCCTGACTCCCTATGATCAGTCTTTGTTCAGTCCTAGCACAGACACACCGGTAAAACTCTTATTTCTATCTTTTAACATTTGTGACCAAGATTACTGTTGACTTATAGCGGGGTATCTTATCTTATTTATTCTTTTCTAGTTGTTGTAGGATTCCGTTATAGTAAAGGGTAATCGTATACCGTAGCAGGTTAACGGAATTTGGCCTTGTGGGAAGATAGCCCACTATAATTCATAAAATGATTATAAATTCAAGAAAGGCAATTTTGAGTATAAAATAACATTTATATATATATACATTTCAATTAATGTTTTACAAATAAAGGAATACTTGAAATAAAAGTCCATCGGAGGTTAGTGAGTTCATTACAAATAATAATGAGCTGAAAGAGATAAAAGAATGTTCATGGAAAATAATGAGCTGAAAGAGATTAAAGGTTTAGGAATGTGGAAGCGTCTTGTAGTTAAAGAATGTTTATTTAGAAGTTACCACTTCTAAGGTTAGTAGGTCAGTAAGTTGGTTTGTGTGGAAGGTCTTTGAAAAGGTCACTCCTGAAGTCAACAAGTACTTTTGAGACAGGGAAGAAATTATGATAGGGTAAGAGAGGCGAATGTTAAGTAGCCGCTGGACTTAAGTCAAGGGGATATTAATTACATTCTCCTGTCATCTAAGTCTGTCTGATAAAGCTTTTGTGTCTCCGCTTTTTATATCTGCTTTTTGGATCAAAAGCTAGTCGTTTTGAATTTCAGCCTTGTATTTGATTCTGGGCTTCCCATTGGCTGGTAAATGAAATTCACAAAGGCTTGCAAAATGGTAATTTGATATTTGATTAATTTTTATTTTTCAACCAGAACATCTGCGCGGATTCACTTGCGCAGAAATGATTTTTACTCATTAGCTTTCTGGTCGGCATAGAGCCAACATCCGGTTCAGCTCGCTTTTGCTCAGTCGGTATCACCACGGACTTTCTGTTATGTATAATGTTATTTTTTCTCTGACTTGATTTAATTCTTAAATTTTTCCTAAACTGAATCAATTTCATTCTGAATGTTTAATTGTAATATATTTATCTTTTTACTTTTGAAAATAAATTATTTTTATTGTTATAAAACTCTAGCATTGATAGTATTTTTTTATTTTATTTTTCTTTCACTTGCTCTTTCTCTTTTTATCTTTTTGTTGCAACTGTGACAAAATGGGGGCTCATCCTAAACTTTGATGTTAATTTCAAAGCAAAAACAGCAATTCAGTTGTCTTAATTAAAACAAATAATTTTCTCATTCTATGTTCATTTCTCACCAACAAAGAAAATAATTCATATTTTTCTTCAGATTTTTTGTTGATAAAACTGACTTTGTATTCGTGTTTGTTTAAAAATGTTGTTTTCTGTTGAAGAATTTTTTCTTCATTCAATTCGGATGAAGAATTTCACTTATTAAAAAATCATAGTTATTGCAACTAGCTACATATTTTGATTTAAACATTAATGCCAATATAAAAAAGCAGAAGTAACATTAACCTACTGTAGTACTATTAATAAAAATGACATATTTATTGAAGCAATTAAAAACTTATCAAATTAAATAATGTCATAGTTTTATTGCATTTTTTATCTTATGATATTGGATATATTTATACATTGCATGTGAACCCAGGTTCAGGGTAGGTACCTTCACTAAATTGCTGAAAAACAGCATAGTATTTGTTGTTAGTTTACTAACTTATTAAGTGAAGATTATATCTACTAATCAAAAATTGAAAAGTTTAATACAAATTGTTGTCTTCGTATTTTTTAAATAATTTCAATTTTTTGTGTATTTGAAGTTTTTTTTTGTATAGTAATTTCTATGTGTACGAGAGGTCATGTGTTTCAGGGTTTCTTCCACTTAAGGAAAAAATTGTACAATTATGTCACTTATACATATCAATTATGTATCGCTATACACTTATCAATTATGATCGCTATACACTTATCTCACATCTGTCAATCTGTCAACACATTTCAAATATGGTCGAAAGGTTAGAAAATTCAACTTTGTGTTTAAGAAATAGTTTTATTATAAATTTCATGCTATAAATAAGTAATACTTGTGTAAATCAGATTAATTTAACATTAAATTTGCTAATTTTCTAAAAATAATATGTCACAGATGTATATTTTATTTTTGCAAAATAATATGTCACAGATGTAAATTTTATTTTTGCAAAATTTTATTTTTTTAAAAAACCAAGAATTAACTTTTGTTTATAAATGTGTCGATCATTCAAAAATTGCCAAAAAATTGAAAGATAAAAAAAAACTTTAAAATTTTAGATTCTAATCAATATAATTTCTGTTTGAAATACACTAGAGTATTTTGCTTACTGGAAATAGTAAATTTAATCATTTAGTTTTCAATAAAAACTAAAATAAAACTTAAAAATAAACTTTCATTTTAGAAGTTAGTTCTCAAAAATGAGTGGAGGTACCTAGAGGGCTATGCATAAATTATGAGTGATTGAACCTGTGCTTCACTAACATCATTGAACACTTGTATGGTAAGCATGCAGTGGTTATTTAAGATTATGTATGGTAAGCATGCAGTGGTTATTTAAGATTATGTATGGTAAGCATGCAGTGGTTATTTAAGATTATGTATGGTAAGCATGCAGTGGTTATTTAAGATTATGTATGGTAAGCATGCAGTGGTTATTTAAGATTATGTATGGTAAGCATGCAGTGGTTATTTAAGATTATGTATGGTAAGCATGCAGTGGTTATTTAAGATTATGTATGGTAAGCATGCAGTGGTTATTTAAGATTATGTATGGTAAGCATGCAGTGGTTATTTAAGATTATGTATGGTAAGCATGCAGTGGTTATTTAAGATTATGTATGGTAAGCATGCAGTGGTTATTTAAGATTATGTATGGTAAGCATGCAGTGGTTATTTAAGATTATGTATGGTAAGCATGCAGTGGTTATTTAAGATTATGTATGGTAAGCATGCAGTGGTTATTTAAGATTATGTATGGTAAGCATGCAGTGGTTATTTAAGATTATGAACTTATGATGCAGTACTAATTACCAGGTATTGATAGTTTGTGAATATATGAATGGATAAACTTTTTAATTGTGCAAGTTGAGAAAAGTGTTGAATATAGTCTTGTAGACCTGTACATAGATGAGGCTACACCAGTGCCAGGCACTCTAGATCTAGGTCTTGTCTGGAAGTTTTGTGAATCAGCACACATGAGAAAGTTTGTATTAAGAATAAATACTGTTCATACAATTAAAGAAATGACATGTTCATTATGGGAGCAGAATGTTTAAATATTTAAGTCTTGTTGCAAGTACACTTATATAACTGTATATTCTGCTGTGGGACCAAATACTAAATATTTAAGATATATATTTCCAGATGAATAACCATTTCAGCAGAAATTAAACGTAATCTTATAAAGTGTATAAAATGGCTAGAGTAGAAAATATGAATGTAATGTATTCACACATGAACTGCTGAATAGCGATTACATAAAACATGAATGGTTACTCTATTCACTATCCCAAGATAGTTTGTACTCCTTTGTATGCCACCTATTGTCCAAGAAAAAATCTCCCTTTGCTACATCAGGGTTCAATGACTGAAATCGCAGCAATGTTATTGTAGAACATGAAAATGGAGAAGAACATTAAATGTGCATGACAGCATATCTGATAAAGCATAAAGGAACTGGAAATGTAGATTCTTTATCACTTGAGCAACATTACTCAGATCAGGAAAACTGGCATAATGTGTTGACACATGTGGTTTCTGTAACTCACTTTCTTGCTTCCAAAGGTTTGCCATTTCATGGAGAAAATCAGATTATTGGGCCAGCAAAAAATGGCAACTATTTAGGTATACTGCTGAGTGAATTTCATGGAAGAGTATCTCAAAATGTATTGAAATTTTGTAAAGGGGAATCCGTCATATTAATTAGCAAATATTCAGGAGGGGCAAATGGGAGGATAAATTCTGGGAGGAAAGCCCCTTCCCCCATTTTAGCTCTCTCTCGTAGAATCTCCACTGCTCATTAACAACTCATCCAACAGAAAATGATAAATTTTTCACTCTGTCAAACAGGTGATTTCTTTTGTTTTATCATTTCACCTCATGCAAGGTGGGACCACCACTAGTGCATAGGGGGTTACAGCCAGGGAAAAGACTGGGTATAGGGCGTATTGAAGAAAGGATAAAATATGAACAAGATTCATGAAGATAGAAGATGGCAATTGAAGTTGCATTTAAATTTTTGGAGATGGTAGGGAGTTCCACAGGCAGAAAATGCAAGAAAAGCTGTTCAATTAGAAGTGGTTGTTACATTTAAGTATTTCAATGGTAAAATGGTGAGACCTAGATGCCAATCTAGTACACTGAAATTCATGTGGTCAGGTAAAAGCGAGAAAAGCTCATCAGAGCAGTTGCCATGAAAATATTTGTAGAAAAGACAAAAGGAAGCCAAATCATATCAATGAGAGAGTAACTGAAGTCAAGATGCCAAATCAGGACCAGTTACATTGCAGAACCTTCTTTGGATTTTGTCAAGAACCTCAAGATGAATGACAGTAGCATCCAACCAGATATAGCAACAGTATTCAATGCTCAAACAAATGATAGGTTTATAAATATGCAAGATGGATTCTGACAAGACAGAACTTTTGACCTGATACAGTGACCCTACCTTCCTAGCTATAGATTTGATGTACTTGTTTCACTTCAGGTAGATTGAAAAATAGAGCCAAGGAAACACAGTGTGTTATTCACAAGGAGACTTGCATCTGCTGTGCTTATGAAGAAAGTTTCTCTTTGGTGGTTAAAAGAGAGCAATTTTGTTTCAGTGACATTAAAATTTGCAAGTCATTTCCCACCCCAGTTAACCACTGATTGGTGGTCCTTTTCAAGAGCAGCAGCCAGGTTTACTTTGTCAGCCTAGGCAGATTTCCTATTGAGACTGAAGTAAATAGTGGTGTTATCTGCATAGATGCATACTTTGGAACTGATAACATCAAGAAGATCATTGATGAAGACCTGAAACAGTATAGAACCTACGATAAAGCCTTGAGAAACACTTGTATTTGTGTGAAAGGATCTGAAAACCTGTCTGTTCAAAACGACCTTCATTTCACAATTCAACAGGAATGATTAAATTAAATCAATCATCCAGAAATACTGTAGCCCTGGAGATTGTGCAAAGACCAGCATTTTCAAGATATCTTGAGCAACAGCTCAAACTTTGTCATTATCATCAAGAGCCTGGTATACATATTCAGTATTGACTGGTAGATCTGGCAAAGTGGAAGCCATATTGTTTTGCAGAGAGTAGATTGTGAGAGGTGAAATGCATAACTACTTTAGCATTGATTAGAGCATTAAATACTTTGCTGAAAATGGAAAGAGCTTAATAGGGTGATAGAGAGGTTAGAGGGGTTAGAGGGTTCACCAGAGTTTTTAAAAACAGGAACTACAGAAAAGAACTTCCCTAAACAGGAAAGCAGGAAGGAGAAAGGCAATAATTAAGTTTAAGTTTGGATCTTTGAGTTTTGTTTAATGGGGCATATCAACCTCTGTGGGTTATTTAATCCCAAAAAGGCAGGGTTTTAAGGTAATCTTTAATGTGAGAAGATTGATTTAGTCAGATTTTAATGAAAATCTTTTGTTTTTATTCTTTTTTATTTTAGAAAACTGAAAGTGTCTTCTAGTTTTGTAACAAAAAATGCTTTGCTGAGATTAATTTTTTTACTTCAAAAATGTGTTAGGGTAATAATTTTTTCTTGAAAAATGTATTGTTAGTAATATTTTTCCTTCAAAAATGTATATTTTTCTATAAAATTTCTATTTCTATTTTTATGTATATATTTCTATAAAAGTGTATTTGTATACTTTCATAGTGTTTTGACCCCAGTTTGGAGGTTAATTATTTGCCCATAGCTAAGACCCAAACAGGTGCTACCACTTCAGGTTAGGGTGGATCTAAGAACAACAGCAATTAGGTGATTCCCTACTCCTCACAACCTCCCAATCAGAGGCCTTGCTGCCAGATGCAGTTTATCGTCATGCCCAGGACCAGCAATCATTGAAGAGTTTGGAGAGGACTGGGGCCAGCTCAGTGGCACATTTCTTTAGGATGATGGCTGGGATTCCATCACCTTTGCTTGCATTTAGAAATGATGTCTGTAAACAGAGATAGGGTTATACATAATATCACTCGGTTGAACCTCTGTTTTAGGTGGGAAATTGGTTGTGGGTACCAAAGACGAGTCATCTTTGGAGTTGGAAGGGAATTTGTGAGCTTAAGCATTCATCTTTATCTGCTGTACATGTGAGGATTTCGAATTGATTGAATAGAGGTGGGATTGAGGGTTTGATGTTGTTCAGCACACTCTTGCACAGTCACTAGTAATCTCTAGAGCTGAACTTGTGAGATGCTATATGTTATTTCATTCTATCAGCAAACAATAACTTTGTATCATTTAAGACTCACTTGCATTCATTACAAGTAGAGACAAAGAGATGTCCATTTTAATCAGATGTGTCACTCCAGTACAGCTGGGAAAAGTGATTCCTGTGGGCAACAGAAGCTGAGTATGCAAATGAGAACCAAGAAGATGAATGAGATTTTACTTGGAAAGTATTGATACCAGCTTTCACTCAGGAGGAGACCTCAGAGGCTCAGTCTTTAACATGGAGACTAAAAAAAATCCACATGTTGATAATAGAAAGATATTCTGTTGGTAGGATATTCCTGGAGAGGGAGCAGAAAGAGATGTTTACAGACACAGCTGCATGATCAGATTTGCCAAGAGGACAGAGATGCATAGCACAACATGAGTCAGGGATCAAAGTAAAGAACAAATCTAGAATTGAAGTGTGTTCTTCAGGGTTACTAGGAAAATGTATGGGAAGTCCAACATTTGTGTGATAGATTTAAGGATTGAGAAGTTCAGGGTTTGTAAGCCACTTAGAAGGATGGGCATAATTTCACCAAACACAAATATATTTGCAAATGGATGTAGGAAAATAACCTTGTCTATATTGTCAGAAATACTATCAGGCACGCAACAGCCATAAAAGAAAGTGGAGCAGTAGAAACAGAAGAGATAGCTGACTGAGTTTTATAGGGAGAGATGGAGACACATGTAAGAATGGTCCAAAGATTCAAGAGAGATCTCCCTAGCCAGAGGGAGATGTTCGCAAACATAAACACCCAGATGATGCATGTGGACATTAGAGTCATTTCTAAAGAAAGGACAGTATCTAGGAATCAAGAAATCAGAGAAGATTGCAGAGTTAAGGTTAGTTTCATAGAGAGCTAGGATGTCTGGGGACTTTTTCAATGAGGAACGATTGCACACTGCAAAAATTGTTACAACTACCATGGATGATGGAGAATAAAATGTTAAGGGTTTTTTTTTTTGGCAGGTTTAGTTTTATATTTTGATTGTTTATGATCATGTTTTTTTATTTATTTTGGTAAGAAGATGCCTAGAGTAGTAGTAGCAGTCAGTTGTCAAATGCATTATGTGTGGGAAGGGAACTGGTGCAGACTGATTAGTCAGATAGCAGTGCCAACACATTGATTTTCTACCTATAACTATTTCTATATCACTTGTTAAGAGATGACCTTACTGTTGATTAGGAAAAGTTTGGCTAATCTGCTTTTTTCACATTCTTATCTTCCCTCTCGCGGCCAGATGAGAAGTGAAGCTGATGACATAAGTATTCATAGTTGGGATAAAAATGATCTTGAACCAAAAAATCAACATTCTTTACATAGTGTTCCAAAAGGTAGGACTCAAGATAATCATTTCCAAGACAGAAACTATAATCTAAAATTGAAATGAAAGCAATGATGGCACCTAACGTGAATCCATCAGAAAAATTCAGAATATGGAATTAATACATTCTAAACATTTGAAGCATCTCAGTATATAGATCAATTATAACTAATTTAGTAAAGGAGATTAAGAAAATGAGCACAGAATAGGTTCTACTAGGGGTAGTTTTATTCAACATCACAAGATGTTGCAAAAGCAAATCGTTAAACTAAAAACTAAAAACATTCTCTTAAATAGCCATGTCAGATCTGATCTCTCATGTGAATATCATATATGATGTTCAATTCATTCAGAGATATCTAAACTATTGACTATATACAACAGTTTTTTTTTTTATTTATGATTAAAAATGGATTCAAGTGAATGACCCCTATGGGTCTTGAAGAAGATTGGCCTTCTTGTAGAATTTACCAAATAACAGAAACCATATTACTTGAGAATTTTCAACAGTAGCAATAATTAAAATGGAAAACATAGGAAGAGATAATAATGATATAATCAAGATGTTGTTGTTCTACACTACTTAAAAGAAAAGGTTAAGAAAGAAGACCTCATCAATACTGGAAAGAGTGATAACAGTTAATAGATTTGAAAAACCTATTTTTCTAAAAAATTGTCTTAATAGAAAAATTTTATAAATTTCAACTGGCAATAGCACTAGCTGTTTAGACAATGAATGTTTAATATTAAATAGGGTATTCAAGAATCTTCAACCATTTAAGCAAAAAGATATTTTTGGTACATTGAACAAACTATTGACTGAGCATAAATAGCAGCCCAGTTTTTCATCATGATAATATCTTGTTCCTTAAAACATACCTTAATTCAACTGCTTGCATTGTATGTGCACACTGACAATTTAAATCCATTATCAATAGCTAATTTACAAATTTTTATACTATCCCATAGGACTTATTATTTCCAGAAAAAATACTTCTTAAGACAGTATTTATCCATTCCTTTTATCTCATGATCCAAAGGATAATTTAGGGATCTTCTTTGCCAGATAACTGTAACTTAGTTCATCATAACTACTGACCCAGTCACCCAATATTATTTGGTTTATCACAACATTGTACTCATACCGAATACTGCAATTGTCATAACACCAATGGTTTGCTAGGTGAATAAATTGGATGAGTTTGGTTTGTGTGAAAGGAATCATATTTGAGTGGCTTTTCCAAGTTTTGAAATGTTGGTGAAGGGATAGAATTCACTTTGGCACTAATTACAATTTTGTTACTTTTATCTAGGCTAGTGATTGCAACATCCCAGGTTTTATTTTTGAACCCTTGCAAGATTCCCATTCTCATTTCTATTTTTACTCTTGCAGAGTAAAGCAAACTTTTAACAGTTTTTTGTTTTGTATGAAAAATTTCCCCCCTCCAGAAAACAGTAGCAACTCTTTTTCCCCATGTATTAACCATACAGGTAGGTCATATATAAACTCCCTTCTTTTATTTATTTTATTCAAATTTTAAGTATTTTTACTCACTTCCCAACAATGAATTGCAAATATTGGTTTCCATTCCAGTTTGATTGGCATTATTTCATTTTGATGGGAACTATTCTCATTTTGTTACAAAATCAACTTTGAAGTGTCTACTTGACTTTGTTTCTGGTTTGCTTTCAAACATTTTAGCATGGACTTGACCACTTCTACATGGTGTAATGGTAAGCAAGCCTGTTTTGTTTGACCAATTATGACTGAGTAATGAGTTTGATTCTCACTGGGTGCTCCATACTTACAGCTTTGTGTCACATCTAAGTCATTTTTAGTAAACCATTATTTTCGTACTTACTTCACTGACAGCTTCTGCATAACCAACTGCTCAGGAATTCAAGATGTTCCCAGAACATCTCTAGTATCTCAGCAATTCTTTTGTCCAAGATTTGACAATTAGCCAAAATGGAGCTTGATTAACAATTTCAGAAGCTGAGACTGTATTACATGTTGAGTCTCAAAATATCTGTATTAGAAATTGGCACACTATATTTTCAGTTGATTATGATGTCACTCAATGTTTGTATCATACACACATGGATTTCCTTTTGAAGTTTTCTTCTGCAGCAAGTTAGTGAAATGATATAAGAAATTGACAAGTAGATTTCATTTAGTTTGTGAGAACTGGTAATCTGAAGGGTTAATGATAATTCTAGGAGATATTTTAACGTGATATATACTGGTCATCAAGCATTATTAAATAGAAGTTCAATTTCTAAATTCAAATCTATATGTATTACTTAATTGAAATAGCTGAGAGGAGTAAAGCATATTTAAAATTATAAAACAAACAACTGACCTGAGTAAATTATTCTTTAAATTAGAATTAATCCTGTAGGAGCCTTGATGACGTGAGGTGAGGTGAGGCAATAAAGGAAATAGTTAATATTTAGAAGTCAGTTGAAGTATCTTGTTGTTGTTGTCATTGTCTTCTTCTTTGTTGACTTCGAGAATATTCAGGATGGAGAAAAAGAGGTAAAAGAAATTAGCATGAGTAAAGAAGGAGAATGAATGTGTGACACAACCTTATATCCTGGTTAGACTTGAATTTTCCTTTGTTAGATTTTATTTTTAGCATACCTATTTTTTAGGTGTTAAGAAAATTAGACCAGGGTCATAGTTCAATTTGCTATTTCCTATCCACTCAGGATCTGGAATCTTAATTTTCACACTGACTTGTGAAATTTGCCTTGGTCTGTGTTTTTCCAAAATGTTTTTAGTAATTCTGATTCTTTTTTGCAGGTGCGCAATTTTACTTTTTGCATTTCAGTTAATTGTTGGATGATATAGGATTTGTATCCTATCATCATATAATCAAAAGGGTTAGGAAAATATATTGTCTTTTTTACCGAAAGATACAAACTATATAAGTTATTATCGAAATACAAAAATTAAATTAAGAACATTGCTCCATAACATTCTAAGAAAAAAATTCCTTAAGCAAAAACTTAAAAATTTTTATATCTGGAAAAATGTTAAATTTGTATTTTTATTTTTTTATCCCAATTCTAAAAGTTTCATTACTTTAACTCTCAAAAACATAGTGGGATTTGATCTGCTGAAATTGCATAAATTTTTGTGTAACTCTGGAATAGAAGAAAGAATCCACAGCAGACTCCCTTGAAGTTTTACTTTTGTTAATTAATTATGTTACTTTTTTTTAATTAAAATTTACGCAACTTGTTAAAGCAGATAACACTAAGTCACGGCATTTCTTTTTTGACCCCCTATACTGACTACAATACATACAATTATTTATTTTAGAACATTTTTGTATGAGATTTTTTTTAAAAATCACTAAACATGCTTATTTTGATTATTTTATTTTTTATTAGAAAAAAATGGGCATTGAAAAATTACCACCTACTTAGTTTTATGTTTATTTTTTTATTTTAAAATAGAGATTGTAACCTTTGCTGGATAACATCTTTTTAAATAATTTTTCCCTCTTTCAGCTCATTTAAGAATTTTAATATTTTTATTTTATTGTTTTAGCAGTTTCTTTACAATTTACTTTTATTGTTGCTTCGGATTTTTTTTTTCTACCCTGCTTTCTGTTATATCAAAATTTTACTACACATTCACAAGCTCTCTTCTTAAGTTTTCGTCTTTTTTTATCTTTCAAAAACAGAAACTTAGCTTCTCATAATCTCACACACTGACAAAACAGACGTTATTTGTATACACAGTTAGAGAATAGGAACTGTTAAAGTTTACTTTAGAAATTAACCTTTTTTATCAAATAACCCATCTTTCATTTTTTATCACTCAAATGTGTAAGGATTACTACTGCTGATTCACTATTCGTGTTCGGATGTTTTCTCAAATTGTGTTATGTGCATTCATATAGCTCTGTACACTTTTTTTTCTTACAGTCGTATGACTATGAAAAAATATTTGTCACTGCATATAATAATTTAATGGAGTGTAAAATGTATTGTAATTTTATAACTTAGTTTCATTTTTGGTTTATCATGCACACATGTAAAAAAAACTTAGGGTCACGCTCACAGCTTCTCGTTTACACTACAGAACCTCCCCACAAAGGATTACGTCCATCCATAACCCAGTTCTGTGTTGTAATAAACATTGCATAAGCATTCTCTCCCTAGTATATGTTTTCCAGTACATATAGCAGTTGGTTGTCGGTCATACGTACGCAAAATGGCGCGAGATGACACCTAAATAAAAACGTATATTTTAAAAGTTAATTCACTTTTCATAAACTTTTTTGTGCAAATTGAAAGTAAGCGAACTGGATAAAAATCATCATGTGTTTAAAAAAATAAATTAGATTAGGTTTTATTGTTATATTTTAACAATGAAAAATAAATCAGAAAAAAAAAATTGTAACGTTCGATCCAGTGACCACAAAAAAAATAAATATCAGAATTGAAAATTCAAATATTGAATTTCATTAAAACTTTTTGTGTTTTTATTTAACGGTGACTAAATTTATTAGAATTTGTTTTAAAAAAAAATGGGTGGAACTGTGTGTGCAATTATAATAGGCACTGCAACCAGAAATAATCACTTTTTTTCGAAATTATTTTATTGCTATTCTTCTTAGCCTTAACGTTCCAGATCACGAAAAATATTTGAAAAGTTAAAAGGGGGTCCAATTTACCACATAAAATAATTGTAACTTATTAAATTCATTAAAAATTGGTCTCTTTACGAAAGCAAAAACAAATATGTTCATACTAGACTACGCTATGTAAAAAAAAAAATATTCGTATTGCTTTTTTAAATCGATAGTAAAATTTAAAAAATACAATTTTTGAGAAATCTCGACGTATGAGATGAGGAGAATAAGCATATTTATTTATTTTGGCTTTCCTAGGGGAATCAATTTTTTACATTTGTTTTTACAAAGAATTTAAACACAGCAAACTGCCCGCGCCATAAAATATATATTTTTTAAATTAATGCATTTTTATATTCGTGTTTTACATTCTAAATGTAAAAAAAGAAAAAGTTTATTTCTGATCGCAGTTTCTGCACCAAAAATTGTTAATTTTGTACGACGTGTTTTAAAAAAATAGATGCAGCAATAATCAAATTGTACGCTAATCAAATCAAATTTCAATTATTAAAATTTAAATTAAATAACAAATATGGCGTAACTGATGGATACTGATAAAAATAGGAAACGCTGACTTTTTTAAAAGAATTCTAGTCTGAAATGATGATGAGTAATGTTTCTTTTAAAATAAAAAATGATATTTTCTTTTCAATCAAGTAAAAGGGGAAAAAAACTGAAGCTTAACAAATTGCAGCACGTGCTTTTTTTAAAACTGGTATGATTTTTATTTTTACACTTACAGAAAGCAGTGGAAAACATGATGTTAAAATAATTTTTAAAATGTTTAAAAGAACTCGTCTTAATAGGGAGCATTTTTAACTTGAGTTGAAAGCTATCTCGTGTTCGAACTTGAATAGTACGTTTAAATTTCTTTTCCACATTTCTTTTTTCAGCAAATTTTGCAATATTTACGTGACTTTTTTTACTTTTGTTTTGCTGGGTTTTTACTTTTTTACTAAAAACTTTTTAGTTAAAAATAATTCTACATTAATGAACACGCCACAATTATCTGATAATTGTTGAATTTTAGTATTTTTTAAAATTAATAATCCTGATAAATAATTGGCTTAAAAAACTTTATTGTGATGCTTTTTTATTCATCCAATTCCTTTTTGCACGATATTCAGTGATTCAGGAATAATTTTCTGATTCTTCTCATTGCAATATTTAAAAAAAACTTTAACGAATGGCTATTGATATTTTTTTGTTTTAATCAATAAAACAAACTTCTCTCAACTGATGAACTTTGAGAACAAACACTATATTGCCATTGTACAAGAAGAACAAGAAAAATGTAAAATATTAAAAAACACGAAAAAGAGCCTTCTTCACTCTTCAAAGTTAGTAATTAATTAGTTTTTTTACAATTAATTTTCTAATTACATGAATTAAAAACATTATTTAAATTAGTAGTACACTACAGTATATCTTAAAGTATAAACTATATACTTATCGTATTAATGCAATATGTCGATATTTCAAACATTTAGACACTGATGAGAGCCATGCCATTATTGTTCAAACAAAAACAAACTGGTGATAAATTCAATTCTGAGATGATAATTTGACTACTAGTAGTTCTATTAATTCTTAAATGATAACAAAATTTCGAATAATACGAAGAAATTATCTTTGGGAAGATGAATAACTAGGAAAAAGATAACAATTTTTTTTAAAATTGGAAATCACACAAAATTTCTGCACAATTTTGGCGAGGTCCATATTTAACATTTAATAATTTAAAATAGTATGTGTTGTAAAGATTTCAGTGACATAAAAAAATTATGGAAGTTTAAGATTTAGAACAGATGAAAAAAATTACAAGAGATTTGATTCAAATACAGAAAGAAACCTTTCCTGAGATTTCACACTCAGGTCAGATGCTTAATTTGAGCATTAGATGCAGTATAAATGCATGTTAAACTTTTTTATTGATCAATTTTAACTTCTGAGAAATGAGCAGCTATGACTTGTCTTGGAAGAATAAGTAAAAATTACATTTTGGGTGATTTAAAAAAAGTTAACTTTATATGTAAATATACTCTAGGTACCTCCAGTGGAGTCCAGTCATTTATTTTTCTATACCTAAATTTAAATTTAAATTTTAAAAATAAATAAGTTATCTTCAAGCTTTAAAATTAGCTTTAATTGAAAGTCAGTATTAAAATTAAAGTCAGTATTATAATAATACTGACTGATCAGTTGACTAATGTAAAATGTGTGTAATGTAAGTGCTTATATCAATCATGCATCTATGCATGTGTATTTTACAAAAAAAAAAAAAAATTATTGTTTTGTTCCGGCTTCTGAGAAGCAATGTTGTTTTCAAGAATGAGGATGAGCATTCTCTCCTGTCACAATATTACCCTATCAGCCTCCTTGGTTTCATGAGTAAACTCTGAGGCTATTGGGAGGTAATTTTTTTTTTTAATCATTTTTAACCATAGGAGTTCTTAGTGAAATCGGTTGATGTGATTCCTGGGTGACTTGAGAAGCTCATAGCAAAATCTGGTTCCCGCATAGAATTTTAGATAAAACCTCATGCTAAATCTTATCTCTCATATCCATTTCTTATAAAAGTTATAGTTAATAAATAAATTATAAGTATTTTAAAATGGGGAGTTACTTTTCAATCACCCTGTACACTGATGATACCACAGTTTATGGAAGTATATTCCAAAATCAAAATACTCAGAGCTTGGCAACTAGTCTATCTGCTGAACTAGCTTTAACAGCTCAGTGTGTGTGTGTCAGTGTATGTGTGTGTGTCAGTGTATGTGTGTGTGGGGGGGGGGGGAGAGAACTGGTTTGTGAATTTTCTTACCTCTAAAACCAAGCAAATAACACTTCATTATCACCAATTAGACTCCTCCAGTCACAATAAATGATTGCACTACCATCAAAGCTTTGAATGTCTATTGAGACTTAAGTTCACTCCAGACATCAAGTGGGTCATGTATAGATGATCTATCACTAAAAGTGCTCGAAAAATAGTTAGCTCTTTGTACCACTTTGTACCTGAGGTCTTCTGCCATATTTTACAAGCATCAGATTTAATAAAACATGGAGTATTGCTGCCATGTTTGGCTGAAGCTACACAATCTTCACTTTCCAGCCTTGTTCAAAATTGTTTACATGGTTTAGTAGAGAATAACTTATTTTCAACTCTGCAAGCTCTTTTCCAAATATACTATCTGATTATATAGACAGATGTATAGCTGATAGTTTAGACATCTCTGAATGAATTGAACATCATACATGATATTCACATTCTTTTTTCAATTTTCTCTGTATTGCATCTTAGATTTAGTATTCTCTGACATTTGTCCAATAGTTTAGCTTTTGTTTCTGTTTCAGTTTTGTTAGGATTCTAGCACATATTTCTGTATCTTTTTTGTAATTAACTTTTGAACAAAAAATAATCCTTTAAACATATCTGGAATTAGTTCATTTAATTTGAATCTTTCACACTCATGGTTAATGATTCCAACACATGTAACAAAATCTTTCTTCTTTTTTTTTTTTGTCAGATTCATCCACTTCCAGAAAGTATTGAATAACAAACTTGCTTGTATCTTCTAAAATAAATATAAAAGATAATTCCATTATTTGAATTGTATGTGAATTCAGCTATGGCATTTACCATTCCATTAGGAGTGAAAGAAATTCTCTTTTTTTCTGAATTATTTCAATTAACTTTTGTTGCTGTTCCTGTTGTTGTATTTTACTACTTAGGCTAATAATTTTTCCATATTTAAGAATACCCGTTTTTTTTTCTTCCCACACAACAAAGAAAAAAATTACACTAATACGGTTCTAATTTCTCATCACTATTATGTGCACCACAGCAAGAAAGGTATTTTTTCATATTTGATATAAGTTTCAATTCCTTATTGCCACTCTTATAACTCACTGCTAATGTTTGTACTATTATATCTCAACTGACTCCAACAGTACAATAACGAACACTCTATCAGATCTCTCTCGAAACTCTGATGCTGAACTCTCTTTGAGTTCTCTATTTAAGGTGTCTTGCCTAGTTCATTTGTCTTACTGGGGATGTCTTATTTTCTCTACAAAGCTTTATCCACCACATGATTAAACATCACACTTTTAATATTTCTCTTGGGCCTGAAAGAGGTTCATTAGCTAATTCATAGTCAAACAATTACTTCTTATGTACATATCTGTTTTCACTTTTGAAGCCTGCTTCAACATCCTGTTCTTCAGGAAGTTCCCTGACATCAGCTAATGCTCCACTAAAGCTCTTTTCTCTGAATATTTGTAAACAGTGCTTTTCAAATGCCTTCAGTGCTGTTGTTACATCCATGGTTTCACTTTGAAGCACTTGCTCACAAAATTTACCTGAAAGAGCCATGAGTGTCGGATTTCTAGAGTCATGAGTAACTTGTAATTTCTCATTTCATTCACCAAGGACTGAGCATTACTTTTGGCAAAGTGACCATCAGTAATGGCAACCAATTCTTCAAGAGTAACACAGACATCAGGATTGGTATCTGATGGCCTTTACACTGTCTAGCCAACATTCCCAACTTGGTTCTGACAATGGTTTTACAGATAAACCAGTAACATGACTTCTTAAAATTGTCATTCTGACACATCACTCAATAAGTCCCTGGCCTAACATATAGAGGATGCCACTAATAAAAATTCCATATGATTTTTATGAAGTACTAACCTTCTAATAGCATGTGACAAAATTTGGGCCCAATCAGATTATTAGTTTACAAATAACAGTTAAGTGAAGCTACTGTTGCAAATTTTCAAAACAATAGAAAAATCTGAATTTCATGTGTTGATAAAGCATTGCTTTCTGATGAGGAAAAATACTGTTCAAGCAAAGCAATGCCTTGATAAATGTTATTCAGACTCTGCTCAGTCAGAAACAATAGTTAAGAGGTGGTATGCTGACTTTAAATACAGTTGTACAAACACAAATGATGCTGAACACTCAGGTCACCCAAAATCAGCAGTTGTCTCGGAAAACACCAAAAATATCCACAAACTCATTTTAGCCGATTGTAAATTGAAGTTAGCAAAGATAGCAAAGGAGTTGAACATATCATAATTTTGCATGAAATGAGAAAGCTGTGTTCAAAGTGGGTGCTGTGTTTGCTCACAGTCAATCAAAAACAACAACGTGTCATCCATTCAGAGTGTTGTTTGCAACTGTTTCAATGCAACAAGAAGGAGTTTTTGTGTAAATATGTGACAATGGATGAAACATGGATCAACCAGTTCATTTCGGAGTCAAATCGGAAGTCAGCTGAGTGGACAGCAGCAGATGAAAGTCATCCAAAGCAACCAAAGATGCAAACATCAACAGGTGAAGTTTTGGCCTCCCTATTTTGGGAAGCACAAGGTATTTTGTTCATTGATTACCTTGAGAAAGGAAGAACCATTAATAGCAAATATTATATAGCATTATTAGTGCATTTGAAGGAAGAAATCACCAAAAAACGGCCACAAATTAAGGAGAAAAAGTGATCTTTCACCAAGACAATGCACCATGTCACAAGTCGATTGCAACGATGACAAGACTACATGAATTGCACTTCAAATTGCTTCCACTTCCACCCTATTCTCCAGATCTAGCCCCCAGTGGATACTGGCTGTTTGCAGACCTCAAAAAATGCTCTAAGGAAAGAGATTTGGCTCCAATGAAGAAGTGATATCAGAAACTTAGGTGTATTTTGAGGCCAAAAACAAATCATTTTACAAAAAAGCATCAAAATTTTAGGGAAGCGTTAAAATCAGTATATCACACTAGAATGAGACTATGTTGATGAATAAAGTCAAATTTTGCCTAAAAGTTGTTGTTTTATTACTTAGGCCTGGGATTTATTGAGTGATG
>JBBBDQ010000224.1:7982500-8017500 GCA_037127315.1 Ascarosepion bandense | reverse complement strand
AATGTTGGATTAAAAATAAATAAATAAATATAATACTTTAGAAATATATATATATATATATATATAAGATAGTGATGATCCACGTATACTGTCTTAATATATATAGGAAAGAATATTAATAAAAAGTTTTGAATTTACAAATGTACTTTTTTTGGGACAGTATTTGTTTATTTTTATTATTGTATTTTATATTTCAGACCGCCCTCGGTCCTTCATCAGAAACGAGTGATTTTTAAATTTGAATTAGAAACGTATTTCGCGATAGCGTCCGAATATTTTTTTTTTGTTTACATCACGTGGTGTGTTTGTTCACAACATGCGGTACGTCCGTAGAGAAAGTCTGTTTGTTTTAGATAAAAAGTTCTTGGAATATCTGAAAAAAAAATTTTAGCTATTAAAATATTTGTAAAGATTCAACACACCTAAGTCCCTATTTAACCCTAGCTTGTGTGTATTTAATTTTAAAATCCAGTATTTTTCTTTCTTTCTGCGTGTGTATGTAGAACTAAAATTGGAGTCTATTAGTAAACATTTGCAATTTTCTAAAGTATGATCTGGTTTATTAAAATGGGCTGCAATTGGGGAGTATACATTTTTTTTGTCGTATATTTAGTTTGTGATTATTGAAGTGAAATCTAAAGCTATTACCGGATTCGCCGATATATCCACTGTTGGGGCAAATTGAGCAGAAGAGAAAGTATATGATGTTTTCGCTGTCACAAGTAAGGTTTGGTGGGTGTAATTTTATTTTGGTGTTGGGTACAGAGAATGTTTTGTCTGTTATTAAATGTTTACAAATTAAACAACTTCTATATATATATATATATATATATATACTTCTGGCAAAGAAGTAAACCTGGCAACGCTTTTCGAAAAGTGCCCTGTATTAGTGGTTGACTAGGGCAAGAAATTGCTTGTAAAGTTTATGGACTCCAAATTAAAACTACTTTCATTTACTCACCGAAGTCACCTTTTTCTCCCTGCCATCACTGATGACTAATTTTAAACTCTAGCAGAGCAACACTACTACTTCTTGTTTACCCGTTTTCCACTGGCATGAAGGGGAGTGACTCTATTGAATCAATTGCTGCAATTTGACTTGTGCCTTTCCAGAAATTTTTGTCTTGCAAAATTCCGTTTTGTGAATTTATAAATCTGCTATTCATCAGTGCACTTAATACTGTTGCCATATCTGGTCTGGTGTTTCTGCTGTACATCTCAAAATTCTTGACGAAATCTAAAGAAGGATCTGAAATGCAATCTATCCTGACTATGCATCTCGACGTTAGTCTCCTCTGTCTTTTCTACAAATATTTTCATGGCAATTGTTCTGACAAGCATTTTTCTTGGTGCCCCGACTACATGAATTTAAGCGTGATACTAAATTAGCAAATAGATTCCATCGTTTGACTGTTAAAATAGTAAAAATATAACCGCCAATTCTAATCCAAAAGTTTCCTTATACGCACTATTCACCTATGGAACACGCTTTCATTTTTTTGCTTCCCTTATAACTACAATTTTCATAAATTTAAATGCAGCGTCAAACACCATCTTCTGCCTTCTTGAACCCCATTCATCTTTTTTTCTTTCCCTCAATCGTCCCGATTCTCAGTCTTCTAATTTTCTTTCTCTTTCACTCCCTGTAACTAATGGCATTACCGCTTTGTTTGAGGGGAAATGGTTAAAAGATTTATTCCATGATACGTTTATACATTTATGATAGTTATTAAATTGTATGTGAAGATGATTTCAAATTTCAGGCTACTCTGTTGCACTCACTTTCACACTAATGACCTTTAGAAAGGCATTGATCTGTCTTACCTACTTAGTTATGGAATAAATAGCGAGTTAGACTGCGTTTTCTGTCCTTGAATGGCAACCAGAAAAGAACAGCATTGAATTCCAAGCAGTGGAGAAGACAACGAACAACCACTCCACTCAAGTGTGTATAGTGATTCACAGATGATAAAGAAAATAATCTGCAATATGATCGTCAATAATACTGACGAAAGACTGCATTAAACCAATTTTTATAAAATATGATACAATATGGTCTAGTACAAAACCAAATAAAATATAACCTCTCTATCATAATAAAGTCCGTGGTATATATATATATATATATATATATATATATATATATATTCCTACCTGTCACGTTCGTCGAGAGGGAGAAAATAGCGAAGCAGCATCGGCTCAGTTTATTCTCTATATTGCCAGTTATTAAAATTTACTAATAGTTATGAAAGCTCGTGCCGCGCGTTTTTTCTTTAACAGTTCTTTTTTTTGCAATAATTATGTCGTCGAGTAGTGAAGAATATACTCGACTATTCTCTATCATAATAAAGACCGTTGTATATATATATATATATATATATATATATATACAACGGTCTTTATCACAGTTATCTCTATCCCATCACAATTCCCATTTCACCTTTTACGCCTTAATCCCAGAAATTGAACTTGATAAAGATCTGGGCGAAACTGGTTGTGTTTAAGTTCTTAATAAAATACCATCAAACCTCTATTTATTTCTTGATATTATAAAATTTTGTCCGGTTGAAAATTTACTTAATATTTTAACCGCAGATATAGACTGGAATTTATCCATAGTTTAGATAAATTACTAAAATTAAAGGGACGTATACGCAGACCAAAATTCCACTGTGAATTTTATAGAGCGTGCGTTAATAAGCATGTTTATCCATTCCATATTTTGTTTCGAATCAAGAATTCGAAACTCCATTCTTATTTAAAAATTGAGAAAATTTTTTTGAGAGATTCTATTGAAACTTTTTAAAAAATAATTTTATTTCTTAATTTTGAATATAACAACCAATGGAGAAAGTGTATGTCAACACTTACTTATTTTGATCGGATTTAGTTTTGCCAAGCGTATGTTGACGAATCTCAACGCTCGACATTCCCAGAGCGTCCTCAGAAGTATGGAGGTAACAGATCTCGCGACATACCTTAGGAGCCTTGCTTTCTCCCCAGAGTAAGGAGAACAAGACCCTGACTAATGTCATTAATATGGCATACGGGAGTGGAAGCATAGAGAGTCGGTAAAGGAGACTCGGAGAGATGTGTAAAACACATACTTCCGCCCTCCACATTAAGGAAAGATTCCTCCGAGACCACAAAAATTTCAGCGCTTCTTCAGTGTGGACTTTTTTAATGATCAAGCGTACTAAGTGAAAGCTGTCCTGAATAGTTCTACCCTTCACAGCACAAGTCTGCTCAGGTCCAATCAGACAAGGAAGGACAGCCTGTAAACGGCTGGCTAAGATCTTGGCTAAAATCTTCAACTCTGTATTTAACATCGTCAAAGGCCTAAAGTTATCTACTGAATCCCCACCTTCCTTGTTTTTGCGAAGTAACTTGATCATAGCCCAGGTAAAGCGTTGCGGTATAGACCCCTGCCTCATCCAGTTGTTGAAAATGAGTGCTAGCAAAGGAACAAGAACGGGCGACTGCCTCAAGTACAGTTCGTAAGAAAGGCCATGTAATCCCGGAGTTTTGTCCCGGTCAACCAGCTTGAGCCCATCCCAGATCTCAGCCTCTGTCACGAGAACCTCGCACGCAGCCGCTTCAGCCGTCTCAAAATAGGCATCGAACTTAGCAGGGCTCAGACTGGGCTTTCTGGTGAACAATTCCTGAAAATAATCACGAAAAGCATTGACTATACCCGCGTTTGTAGTCACGTTTCTCCCATCCGGCAATGTGACGCACGCGATATGCGATATGCCTTTTACCAGCATTTCTCAATTCCTCTACACGCAATTCTGCGGCCATATTCGTTGCCTCAGAAGACATTCTCTTTAACCTAGCCCTAACTTTGGCTTCTACTGCCGTTTGTGCTGCTAATCTTTCTAGATTGAGTTGCGGCTATATTCAGCAGCAAATGACCTAATCGTGGATTTTAAAGATCCCCACCACTTATTCCCAACCACAGACCCCGTCAATTTCCGCTGTATCATTAGTTTCAACTGGTTCTGGAAATCTTGCTCTTCAAACAATGAACAGTTCAATTTCCAGTAACTAGCCAATTTACACTTCGGTTTATCTAAGTTTACACTAACCCGGACGAGCCTATGATCCAAGTAAACTATCGAATGAAAACTCTCTTAACTAAAACTAGGTCAATGTAGCTAGCACGCACCATCGTAGCCGAGTTGCCCCTGTTAATCCAAGTCCATACTATATCCTGGGGTGTTAATTTTGGTACTTATCGACAAGATCATACCTGTCGATAAAGTCCCGAAATAGTTTTACATCTGGTTTGTTAGTACCCGATCTTTCTCCTATGCTATCTATAGCGGAGTCAAGGACTGCATTCTAACCCTAACCCGCTAAAACTATCCGAGGAGATGTCATAAAAAACGGCTCGATCTGTCGAAACAAAGCCGGCCGCATAAACTCCAATGAGACGAAGAGACTTATCCTTTATAATAACATCCAGCACACAATGTCTGCCCGCCGGGTTGGCGAAGATAAGGGAAAACACAGCTTATAAGGACTTGCTCATTAGCCAGGAATCAGCTCTCGGGTGTCCATCAAAACATGCTGAATAGAGGGCGAATCTACTAGACGGTATATCCTCATGATCACGAGTTGTAAAACGGGTCTCCTGTATACAACATGCGTCCACACCAAGACGCTGAAGATCACGGCTGAGACACGCTTTGCGTGACTCCGATTTCAGGCCTCCGTCATTCACACTAGCTAACCAGAGAGCCATTATCAGTCCGATTAGGGTTGAGGAATTGCACCAAACATCTCAGGTGGCAGGACACCGACGGCCTGTCCCATTGAGCTTTGGTCCATCTCAGTCTTGATAGTGGCATGAAGAGACAGACCACCAATATCTTAAGGAAACGTTAGTTTGACTGCTCTATATAGGAAGTATGAACAGAAATTGGGAGCCTCCCTGAACAAACAATTTATTTGACAGATCGTCCCTAATGTAAGACAATGGAGGATCTGCCAGAAAACCTTCATTAGCTTCTGCCAACATTTCCCATACTTTCTGTGATCCTGGTCCTGATCTCACAACAGAGAGGATCCGTTTCGCTTTAGGGAAATTCCTCGGATCATTTACATATACTTTTTTGAAATTTAGGAGAGTTTTAAAATGTTAGATTTTTTATGCTAGTCCCGACCGAGTGTTTAACCCCACCGGTCCGTGCCGCTGGCAGGCCCATTACAGGCGCTGCGAAACTATCAGTATCAGGCCGAGAGGTATTTTGGTTGGTAGTGGCCGGACGTCCAAGACCTCGGTATCTTTCGGTATCTCTCCTATGGCAGGAATATTTATACTTCAGAAGAGTTCATTCTCATGAAAAAGGGAAGACCGCACAACATCACCATTCGTGTTTCTCGTTTCTTATGTCTAGGAATCGATTGATCCCTAATTCTGGTATAGTAAGAAAAAAGATCTTGAATATATTAGGCATGTCTTAATGAAGTTCATTAACAACCATCGACGGCTTACAAAGGGTCCCTTCAATGTCGGACTATGATTTGTTATGTATATTTATACATTTATGATATTCATTTAATTGAATATTAACAAGATGAGTTCAAATTTCGAGTTACTCATATGTGTACAAAAGTAAACGTTTCCGATCTTCATCTTTCTCAGTGCAGAACTGTCAATTGAAAATAGAATTGAAAACACATGAATTACTGTTGTAAAAGTGGGGATTAAAGTTATCTGAAGTCAACTACCAGATGTTGTCGCAGTTCACTGTAAACATACCTTTTTCAAGAAATTGATAAAACGACGACGACGACGACATTGTTATCTGTAATGTCTCAGCTATTGCGCAACCAAGAACTATTGTCAGCAGGAGCAATTTCTCTTTGAAAAATTCTTAGCACTACAAAATACTATTACCACGTTTTTACTTTTAGTTGTCTTGAACCAAACTTTAATATTTGCTTATGGTCGTTGTGTTTTAAAGCTAGAAGCAGAGTCCTTACCTGGATTAATTAATCTGTAAGCCGAATTCTGTTCTTTTGAGCAATTTTCTTTCACCCATTGAACATAATCATCAATCAGAGAAATAATTCTAATAATATATTCAGGAGAATTGTGGAATATTGTGCACAGAACATCACTGACACTTGAGAGAATAAACCCTTCTTCACTTATATGAAGCCTATCTACTAACTGGCAATGAGATAATATATGAGGTACATAAATGATCACTGAATTTTTGGGAAACTCCGTTGTCTATAATACAAAGATATTATATTTGTGAGAAGTATTCAACAAAGTGACTGAAAATAATATTTTTGTCAGCAATATCAGATTGCATTTCTTTAAATATTCAAGAAGGCCGGAGGTTTCACCGTTTTATTTTAAACGACGTTTTCCCACAGCGGGCGTATTTGTTGATATAACTTATTTTTGGTCTGATCCATTTATTCTCAATATTTCAATACTTTGCTGCCTACACTTTTGCTTCATACGCCTTGGCTGTATATTTCTGTAACAAAGTACAATTTTAAAAAAATGTGCCACTTTTTTAGGCCTTGTTCAATCTTTTCAGTTCGAAGTTTTAAAATGTTGGTTTTTTATGCTAGCTCCAACAGAGGGTTTAATCCCACCGGTCCGTGCCGCTGGCAGGCCCATTACAGGCGCCGCGGAACTATCAGTATCAGTCCGAGAGGTATCTTGGTTGGTAGTGGCAGGAAGTCCAAAACCTCAGTATCTTTCGGTATCTCTCCTATGGCAGGAATATATGTATTTGAATCCATAATTGGATAAATAATATCGTTGTAATGTGGCGAATGTAATGAATATCTAGACATGATTTATTGGGCACGACGTATTTGTTTTTAAACTCAGTGATTTCACTTGGAACTGGAAATTAGTTGGGTTCTCACTAATTTGAATGTCTTTATCGCTAGTGTCATTTTACTCATTGAAGCATTGACTTCCTGTTGTTTTATAAAAGAGGCTGTAGTTTTAAATCCTGTACATTTTAACCATTTTCCATCGATGCCACTCAAAACATGTCTTTATTATCTTACGATTTAAACTCATGTTGAAAAAAATGATGATGGGATAAAAAGCTTACGAACCAAAACCTCATTCACCGCAAACGTGAAAATTAAATGATTAGACTTTAACTTCGATTTTGAACAAGGAAAGAAAAACTTCTGTATAGTTTTATATTTAAGCATAGTGTGCACGACTTAGATTTTGTTATATGTTGACTAACAATGATGGTGTATATAGTTTTTATTAAATTTTTCTGTATTTCTTTTTTCTCTTAACACACACACAGACAAACACACATACACACATATACATGTAGATTTAATAGGCCTTTTAATGAAATTTGATGAATACAAATGTAACAAAATAATAATATTGGCAATAAGGTTGATGATATAATTTTTGAAAATATATTTAACTCTGATTTGCATTTTTATTGATGGCTCTTAAATGAAGACGTTAAAAGCATGCATCTGGTGTCATCAATTTTATAAAACGGTTGGTGATGTGCGCAAATTGTTGTTGACTTCGATGGGTTCCTTATGGTTTTTGAACCAAAGACAGAATTCTGTTTCAATTTATCTAAAATAATTTAATTCTTTGCATTTATCACAGAAAGGAAAATATATAAGATTTGTACTGTCACAAGACAGAGCCGATGGTTTAAATATTGTGTAAGTTCCAGCAGGTAGAGGAGATGATGATATGTTTACAGACTTGGCATCAGTGTGTTTTGCAGGGGATATAGTGAGGTGGCGAATTATGTATGCCGTATGAGGTTATTTATATAATAAGCAAACTAAACGTTAAAAACTTATCATTCCAACTCCCAGTTTTGCACATATAATCCGCTCATCATAAAGTTAGAGAGTTCAATTAAATTTTTTCACAAATATTAATTGAATTAACATATCTGTTTAATGAATTCAGTTGAACTATCTAACCCCGAACGAGAGGATAATATTTTCGAAACTAAGTCGAGAAGATAAGTGTTTGAACTTTTTCTATTATATATATATATAGATAGAGGTAGATAGAAACACTCTTATTAGACACTCTGACACTTTCAAATCGAAATACGAGTGAGCCTTTGAAAATACCATACCCATAGATTTATGTTGAGGATGAAGGTTACCCGAATTGCAATCAATTCGCTCATTTCTGCATATTGTTCGACGTGTAGGTAAACACATTTACACGTATATTCACACACACACACACACACACACACACACACACACACACACACACACACACACACACACACACACACACACACACAAAGAGAAAGGGAGTGGAGAAATGTCTTAAAAAATTTACGTTTATTTTTTGCTTGAGTAAATTGCCAACAGCAATTAAGTTAACGTTGCACCCTTTTGAGGCACACACCAATTACATTCCGTTAAAGGCATCCAATTAATTAACATGCAGTCAATTGTTTCTTCATCAAAATCAGTATTATCAAAAACATAATGATACAACCTGTCGTCATTACCTATGCTGGGAAAATAACATAAACTACATAATCAGCAGTAGCAGCAGTAACATCCAAAATAGCTTTGCAGATCAACGGAATGGTGAACTTGTTCTCAGCAATTATCATGTTACTTTGGTAGGCAAATATTGCAATAAAGACAAGAAATAAAGGGAAACTGATGTTTTATGACAAAATAAGTGGTTGTTTCTCCCAATGATTTCTCCAATCATATGAGGATGAATTTTTATGAAAATCTTTTCTACTCCTAAACAAATTCGCGCATTCACAGTCATATCCAGTATGGCTGGATGAAAAAATGGATATAATAAAATTCATATAAAAATTAAAACATTTTCAGTCGAGAGGTAAAATTACACTTGAAAGAAATAATAATTTAAGATTGATCACTCATTAATTTTCTCTGCATAGTAAACATTTCATGAAATTTTTATAAAACAGAAAATTAATGTCAATTTTATATCAGTTCGAATTCTATCAACACGAACATCAGCGCTTATATTGCTGTAATATTCCTCGTGAAATTTAAATTTAGGAATGCATAATTTATGATTTTAATATTGAATCGTAACACCCAAATAAGTTTTCAAGCTATGTAAAAAAATTATTATGTTTAGATTAATATTTCATGAGATAACTGATATATGATACATCATTTCTGTATAGTTCGCCTATTATTTCATAGATGTATGTATACATTTTGTATTTCAACATATTTTGTATGCATATACACTATGCATTATATACAAAGATATGGAATTATATATTTAAGAACATACAATAACCTCTACGTTTAAAATCATCAAAAACTTTGAGGAGACGTATAGTTGTACCTTATACAATGCTAGACTTAAATATTACTGCACCTCTATAATGTTATCTCTTAACTCGTTTTACTTGAATATTTTCAGGGAAAACGCTGTCTATAGCGAAGGTTCATCTATCGTAGCTCCACATTCATTACTGAAATCTTAATTTGATAAATCGTTTTAGAGACTTCATCTATCAAATTACACGTTTCTTACTGCGGTTGTTGAAAGGTCTTTTTGCATTCATGTCTTCAGCTAATGCTCTTATTATTCGGTATTTTCTTTATTTAATTCCGCAACACTAGCAATTAAGAATATTTTCTTGCACTTTTCGCTTCTTTCTCAAAACGTTTTTATTTTACTTTGTCAATATTTTCAGTATCGGTTTTTTTATTCTACAATATATATTAATTATGTTCCTATCATTTAATATATTGTTTAGTTTTGTTACAACATAAGGCAATCTTGAAATTATTTAACCTTAAAAAACATCAATAATATATATATATATATATATATATATATATATATATATATATATGGATAAATTGTTGTCTAGTTTACGCAAAAATTAGAATAGCACTGACTTTTCATTTTAACAGTTGTATTTACCAAAATGATACAAAATATCTAAACAGTAAATTTATTCAATAAAATCGCCACTGGTTCTAATCACGGCCTCCAGATGACTTCAGATTCTCCTGCATCTCCTCTTGACGGTTTTTATGTTTACGTTGATGAATGATGCAATCATCTTTGTCTTCAGTTAATCTTTGGTACTGCAAAGAGTTTTGTTAGTCTCTCGTTACAAGGAAGATTTTTCTCGGTCTCTCGCTCAACTGTGCTTCACACATAATAATTAAGGGAGGTTGAAGTCTGGGGAGTTAGTTGGCTAGATCGCAGGTGTGGTGTAGTCGCAAAAATTGGGCTCTCCTGCTTTTGAGTCATGATGCAGAGTTCTGCTGCCAGACATAGAGCCTTTCATCAGCCAATATCTTGACCCAGGGCAGCACTACCTTCTAAAGGCACATTATGTAGGCTTTCGTGTTGACTCTGAGGCCCTCACCAGCAAATTCATGAGTTCTTTTCTTAACAGAATGATCAGAGTAATATTTATGCGCTGCCGTACGTACGTAATCTCCACCAGACTCAGCCAATACTCTTCATATCTTCTGCACCGTCCTGAGATTGAGCTTCCGGTGCGATTCCCAAGCAGTACATCATGCAGTTTCCAAATTTCTTGCAGAATTAATTGTGTTATGGTACTTTTTTCTCGCATACTACGCCCAACTGACACTACTACTACACTGTGCAGTTGACAAAGTCAAAAACAAACAACGCGTATGTGCGAAATGAAAAAGTAACATATGGCGACAATTTACCCAACACACATTATATATATATACAATATGATGACCATCACCACCAAATAAGATATTGTAGATATTTCTGACTTGTTAAATTCACTGTTATATTTAACATCCAAACATAAGTATTTTCTGATAATTCTTCAAAAACAATTTCTTTAATATCAAAAGAAATTGACTTGCATAATAACATGTGACATTTTTTATATTATTTGATAACATCGTTACTTCTACGCTTGGTCATTATTTAGATCCGAAAGTGCATGTGGAAAACATATGACTGACTCATGCACATGCACACGTACACAAGTATGCACACACACACACACACACACACACACACACACACACACACACACGCACACACACACTTTGATTATTACAGTATGCACGATATCTATATCTATATATATTTTATTGAGAGAAAGAGGAAGTGAGAGATGGCAATCAGCAATTTTTTGTTGTTTTTATTGTTACTGTTGTAATTATTTTCATTACTTCCGCCGCCACCGAAGGTTAAGTGACGGACAATCCATTGTCAGAGGTGTTGTATTCAGCCAATACGAAGAGTGGGTGGAAGGAACCAGTTGAGACCTAATATTTCATGTCGATTCAAATTGCAACTGCTCTGAAGTCGTAGTGGGAGTTGAAAAGGTTGTTCAGCAACGACACGAGATGAAACCTTTTATTACTCATATTTTCTCAGGTTTGCTTTAACTGAATGGCGCCATTCGAGTGATATTTAATAACCTTTATCATGGTAGTTGCGAGGCTGACTGCCACAAAAACTGAATTGTGAATGGCAAGAGACCCATTTAACATTCAATACTTGTTTCAAAGCCATTGATTTAATATAATGTTGCTTCAATCATCGGATATTGTACATAACTATCATGTTCTAAAGCACTAGATCGTCATTAACTCACTGTCTTTTAATGACGATCTAATGTTTTTGTAATAATACTTTTAAATAATTATTGGAACTTCTAAGAGATCTGTTATTTATATACATGTACCAGTGTAATAGCCAAGAGTGTACCCCCCAATCTTTACTCGGGATTATTCTAGGCTAGACTTTTATACACGGAGTATAAGTTTAATCGAAGCCAGTTTACAACCCCACGTATAAATTGGGCTCTAGCCAAAAGATACCACGTTTTCTCTATGCATGAGATATGATCATTGGAGATCCTATGGATTGAGCAGTGTAACACGTCCCCAGTATTCTACAGTTCTTAATTTTATTAGGATTCCTTTGCTGGCAAATTAGTAAACACTTTGAACAAGATTAGTTTCTTTTTAGAAACATAGATTCCTAATTACGTAATATCAGTTATTATTACCATTTAGTAGACTGTAACTATCAATTAACGTTTTAGTTCAGAAAAACAGATGTAATAATAATTCTTCAATAGAGTATAATCTGGTTTAGCCTACTTTATACGCCAACGTATGAAATAGGCTCGCACCAAACATACCCGGTGGTTATTTTGGACTAAGCTATACTATACCCGAATATATTTTGAGTATGTATAAATCTTGGCTTTTAGATTTTTATTCAGATTGGAAAAATCAGGGTAATTAAATATATTTTCAGGACTTGAGTCATGTACCCTTCAAAATAAAAATGGAAAAATCGAAAACCTCTTTTTTAAAAAGATTATTTAATATACTGCACAAACGGTACCCAAGAAAGAGATTGTTCCTGTTCGAGTACTGAATATTTTATCAGAGGAAAATTAACCATAGAAGTATTTGTGTTTGGAAATAATGAAGGCATATTCGAGATCTATTCTCTATATTGTAGAAGGCTAATGTTTTCTTAGAATTACCTTTTGAGAGTGACCCTGATGCGTACAACATGTCAAAATATTTCAGTGTATTGCGTAAATTTGCTTTTAAATCTGATCTGCGCGGAAATGCAAATATTTCATATCCAACATTCTTAATTTCATGCAGATTTGGACAAATGTATAAAAACAATTGAGTTGTATTTTTAAAACTTTTCTTTGCTAACCTTTAGAATAGTTTCTTTGAAATTACGGCTTTCAAACTTGTTTTTTATATCTCTACAGTAAAACTGATGAATAGCCCTTTGACAAACAAATTGATAGAAAGAGCAGTAGACAGCAATATTGGTGCATGAAAAGAAAGCCCTACATAGACTTAGTCACGAAGACTCAATTTGTTAATCTAATGACAGACTAAACAAATCTCTTGTATTATTTTTTTTACTTTACAGAATCACATTCAAAGTAATGAGTTATGAGCAACTGAATTCATATGCGCCTTATGAAATGGTTACTGAGTTATAATGTATCTCAAAATATTGGACTCAAATGATTATCGGTTAGAAGAATAGAGAATAAATTATATTTGTTAAGTTCATCAGCAATCGATGAAAAATTGGTTGCTCGATAGGTTAAAAAGTCCGCCTATGTAATTAAAGGATTGAAACATAGATTTACATAAAGTTATTAAATAAATGGGATGAGGAATGGATACATTGGTTTCTTTTCGTTGTCTAAACATCACATTCTATACGTTTAATTGATATATTCTTTCTTAAAAGTATATTGAAGCATTTATTTTACATTAACTGTTTCTTCTGGGAAAATGACGTGACTTTAAAATAAGAAATATTACTTTTTCAACGTGTTTTGCATAGTAGGGAACAGAACTATTTTCAAATTGCAGTAGCCCATGGTATATTATAGTACAATCGGAAAGTGACAAACTGGCACAAGCCAAATACAGGTCCGTCGCCAGTCTATTGTGTGGTAGAGTGAGTACTGGAAGTATTTGTGCATGAAAATTAGTTCACCTCATTTTGTAAAGATATCCTTTCACAAGTAAGAACACAAAACTAAGACTTATATGTTTATTCCTTTAATAAATCCCAGTGTGTGTCGTTGTGGGTTTTTCTTCGAACGTGGATTCTTTTTCTCGTGAGAATGTGAAATTCTCTTTTATCTCTCAGATAGGAAAATTATATATCTTTGTGTCATCTGGTTGTTTTGCGTTCACACATCTTAAGTGGAGCTGGGTTTGCATTTCGGGACGGTCATTAGCATCCTTTGAGGCGCGAAACTGCACCTAGTGGCTATGAGTTACAATCCAAGTTAACCCGTTGGTGCACTGGTTTCTCTGATGTGGCAGTTGGTGCAAAATGTATTTTGCTATTATCTGCGGTGAGCTCAGTATATGGTGAGATAAACACAGATCTGTCTCTTCTAGATGAAAGGTTCATTATTAACATGAAATTCAATTCAGACAATCTCACTTGAATAACATACTACAATTTTCACAGCAAGGCAATAATTTTCTACCTGGGGCTGCCATGCTTTCATTAGAGATGGGTCAGACCAAATATTAGATAATGGTATCTGTTTAATTGATTGAATAGTTTTGATGAAGGGATCTTAGGTTCAACAATAGATTTAAATTTTAGGTTCAACAATAAAATTAAATTAAAATAGAAAATAATTATTAAACACCAGAGTGAAGAAAACACGCACACACACATACAACTGAAAATCAAACTTTCTCCACACGGTTCACTTAAATAAAACATCATTATGTAAAAGAGAAACAAACTTTATTATGCTTAAAGTATTCTAGAATTTATTTTTATCAATATCTGTGTATATTTTCGAGATGAGTTATTGTAATTATTTACACAATTTACATTATTCGAAATATTGCTCTCATCTTTATGGTCAATACCTGGAGATGAAAAAATTTGCAGATTGAGTTATGATAAAAAATAACTGAAATTGAGATATCCAGAAAAGGTGTGGCATATAGAACTAGAACAATCTACTTAGGTGAATGGAATAAAGTGTTCGGTTCGAAATTCAAACGTATTTCATTTGAAGAAGGCCGGAACGTACAACGGTCAAAACATCGTGAATATGACAGTAAAGACGAGGACAGTAGTCCGAACAAAGTAATTCGTGTAAATAGTTATTTTTATCACTATTAGATTCTCAGGAAAAATTCTCAGTTGAATCATATTTTCTTTTAATGATTTGATTGAATGAATATAGTGAAGTAGAAGAAGATAGTAGTTTTATTCATGATTTTATAGAGATTCTGCTAGATCCGAACACTTAACACTTTAATTTTATAGGCAAACATTGGAAAAATGTAGTTAAAATATAAAATACAATTTGGGTATTATATTGTCTTGTTTACAACTAGAAGATTAGACTGTGAAATATGTAGCGATAGCGTAACGTACACACATAAAAATGAACAAGAATAATTTCTAGTTATAATGTCTTGTCCTAAAATTATTGAGTATCAAGAGGCTTATATTTATGTTCATTGAAAACAAAAAATCTAACTAACGAGAATAATAGTTTCCTTGCAATTGTGTTCAGTAGTCAGTGATTGAAAATCAAATGACAAACGCAATTTACAGAAAGAGGTGATGTTCTAAGCACAGCCTAGATGTAGCAGAAAGTCGAAAATATGCGGCACCATGCGAGGATCGAACTTACTACTCAATTGTAATGATTCGAACTAGACAAGCTTGCTAACCATTACACTGAGTTGAGGTGCTCCAAAAGATTTTCTAAACTGAGCTTAGATGTAGTACAAGACCGAAATTATAGGAAACCAGTGTAGGGTCGAACTCACTAAACAATTGTAATGATTCTAGCAATTACAAGCTTGCTAACCATTACACCACATCTAGGTACCCAAGTAGTTTTTCTTTACAAACAGATAGGCAGGATAAAGCACATTTTCGAAGGCGATAAATCAGTAGTGAAATCGTATATATTTTTCGTCTAATCAGTAACGTTTCTGAAGACCATTTTCCATAACATTGTCTTGTCTTCGTTAAGTACTGTTTTTTTCAGCTTGTTTAATCACTAGTTATAATGGTCACTGAATGTTATCACTTTGTTCTTCCCAAAACTCCCACGAATAGACTGATGCAAGCCATAAAATTCAGCGCATGTGAATAAGACATTTTAGAAACACATTCATCACCGATTCAACTTCAGCATTATTATAAATACTAGCCAACAAACCAAGGCAACTTTTGTCGTTGATCTTGTAAATTTAGATGAGCATCTTTCCTATTGTCTCTTCTTCACATCAGAAAACGTGAGTACAAGTAATATTTTCCTTATTGTTTTAAATGGTTTGCGTACCCATTCATTTATTTCTTCTTTATTGCTGTTAATTAAATTCAGTTCCCTTCACTTAGTCTATTGCTACTATCATAGTGGCTTATTTCAAAGAACAATATCAATCATTTAGTCATGTAAGTGTCGTTCTGGACCATTACATTTTCTATGTTTACTACTGATTTTGTAAATGACCCCGTTGATGCTACGAGTACGTACAACGTTTATTAGACAATTGCAATTTTAGCGATTGTTCGTTCTATCACTGGACATTAATAAAGCTTTCATTAAGTTGGCACAAGGCCACAATAGTCGGGCTCTAAATGAGATTCAAACGGTCTACACTGGTAAGGTTAAGCGAGAAGAAGATATGGAATGTAGCACAGTGGTTTATCAGTGAGGAAAGTGGGATCGGTATACAGAAGATAAACACTAACCGAGATCGTACTTTTCTCCCAGTTAATAGCAAGACAGACTGGGATCATTCTAGCCTTGACTAGTAATAAGCTTAGTAGAATGATAACTCTGAATCCACAACCAGTTGGGTGTTGAAACTGTCAAATTCCTCCTCGTAAAACGCCTATTTGCTGCTCAGATCACTGTAGGAACACTAACATGGTGAGGCTGCGATCTTATATTCCACGTCCAGAACAGCTGAATACTAGTGCAATTTTTGACTTTGTGCTGTTTGTTCCAGCGGCTGAAGAGGTTTAATAATCGAAAGTGTTAGGATAGAAAGTAACAATAATTAGATAAAGTATAATTAAAATCTATAATAATAAAATGAAAATGCATAATAATAAAATATTTACACTCAACTCATTATAAATAATCTCTAGAACTAAATTACTACCCATTCTTCTGTAGTGAATTCATAATAAGGAACTTAATACAAAGAAACATTATTTCAAACGAGTTTTTCCCTATAAGTAATTGTTGCTACGATGTTCAGAAATTACGAAAACCATATGTGACAAATATGAAGCACAGTATAGCACTGGATCTTATAAATATAACATAAAAACTTTGTTTTGGAATATAATTATAGTTTTATATACTTCTAGATTAGAGTTGGAATGTTTCTTAAACTTTCGACTCTTTCAATAACATAATAAGCTTTCATTTGTTCAATCAAATAAAATAAGATTGTGACGTAACTTCACTTATACTGATCCTTTTCCATTGATTTAGTGTGGTAGATGCTAGAAAAGAGATTTCATTTGAACAGGGATTAAAAAGGGTTAAATAATCAACTCGTGTATTCGGAGGTGTCTAACGTCAGCGACATACACTATTGACCATAATTATTAGGCCACCCCAATATTTAAAGAAATGATGTATTTCATACTATTTTTTAGTATTTATTGCCAATTTAATAATTGTGTAAACGAAAATAGAATGTTTTCCTATTAATATTGCACAATAACATGCGCATCAAATGAATTTATAAATATTTAATAATTACCTATATTGCAGTTTCATGAATGAAAGAATGAAGAAAATTTAGGGTGATTCGGACGGATTCATCTTTGATTCCTTTTCATGTAAAATTTTGCAAAGTAATAATAACAAAAGAACTATTCTATTTTTATTCGGTAATAAATAATAACAATAGTATGAAATACATCATTTCTTTTAAAAAATCTGGGGTGGCCTAATAATTATTGTGTGGATTTCAATATTAAGTCATTAGATAATCATTCTTGTTTCTACAATTGACCAATTAGATTAGTTCAATCAACCTATCAATAATTTACGAGTCGCTGAGATGTCTAATAAGCATGATCAGTGTCAACATCTTTATGAACTTGTAAAATTAAAGACATGAGAGAAAATTCATTCGAAGTTTCTGTTTTATCTGCGACAGTGTGCGTCTGTTGTATTTAATTCTAAGCAAGGCAGTTTTACTGCCACTGGTGTGCAGGGGTTACATAAGAGGAAAATGATGAGAAAGAGAAACAAGTTATAGGGGGTGTCAGAGAATGGGTAAGAGAACGATGAGAATACTGTTGCGATGAGAGTAAAGTAGACGGAGAAAAGAACATGAGGGAAAAGATGCAAGTCAGAGAGATAGGAAATGACAATTGACCTTACATTTAAATTCTTGGAAATTGTAGCTGTCTGGGAAGCAAGTATACGAAAGAGAATTCTACAGGCGAAAAGTGCGAGAAAAGAATCTGTTAGAGTAGAAGTTGCAGGTACATTAGATTGGTTTCACGGTAAAAAGGTGAAACCTAGCTGCTCGTCTGTTTGCTCGTGTAAATTCATGCAGAAGTGACACCAGTGAGCTAAGCTCGTCAGAGCAGAAGCCGTGAAAGTATTTGTAGAAGAGACAGTGATAAGCCACATTACACCGGTGAAAATGTAACTGCAGCTGAGCTACCAAGTCGGGATCGATCACATTGCAGATTCTCCGCTAGATTTTGTCAAGAATCCCGCGGGTGAATAATTGTCACATGTATGCGTATAAACATCTTCTGGGGTGTAAGTTGTGGTAACAAAAAATAACCGCAAAACTGTGTTGTTAAAAAGTACTGCAAATCTTCTTCTGGCTTCAAATGTAACGGTTGACAAATCTCTTAGCGTTCATTAGAACGTTGAAAATTATAAATTTTGGTTATTTGAAAGTACTTGGGGAAGTCAAGAATTGAATAATACAAGCATATGTCAAAGTTACAGCTCATTTCTCACATCTTTCAATTCTAATACGTGAAAGATCATCCGTAAATATGAACGGATTTTATTAATATAAGCAACACAATGTTTGCAATTTATTTAATTTGACATGCTTAAAAGAAAATTTGATACCTAAACACACACACACACACACACACACACACACACACAGACAACTATATATATATATATATATATATATATATATATATATATATATGCGAGGATTCTGTAACCGGTTGCTGACAGCACGGGGGACTTCCGTTACCTGCTACTTCTTTGGTGGAGGAGTATAAGGTAGCAACGATGAGATTGCAGTCCATGATGTGTCAATCGAAGGATGCTGTAATCTAGGAAAATGTGCCAGACGTGGAAGTGATGGTGAAGCCGGTGGAGGTTCACGGTATTACAAGAGAGGGGCGTGCTGGGCTTGGTCTGTTTGAGAGGGAGAGATTCTGGTCAGATGCCAGTGGACAGGAATAACCTGGCCCGAGACACTACAGAATAGCTGGTACACCTTTAGACATGCCTTGGTCCTGGTAGTTGTGGCAACAGCTGTGAGAAGTACTGATATACCCTCGTCGGACATGAAAAGGGTGGTCTTTTTTAAGTAAGGTGTGACTGGCACATGCCAGAAGACCAGAACGGAGGAAGTGGACAGTATTGGCTGATCCTACACTGAAGAGGTAGGTTATTGTGTCTGGACTGAGGCCAGATCTGGTGATGATTGACAGTGAGAAGAAGCATCTGTTGCTTGACAATCTGATGGTGGCATGAGAGGAAAAGATTGAAAAGGCTTATGAAAGAAAGCTACTTCGGTATGAGGAACTGGTGGCTGAAGTCTGTGAGAGAGCTCAATGGCACCAGCTGCACCCTGGTGCCATTGAAGATTGGCTGTAGGGGTTTTCCTGCTGCTTTCTTAAAGAGATTTCTCAAGTGTGCTGGCATACAAAAGTCGAATGAGATAATATAGACCTGTGATGAGAAAACGGTGGATGGTAGTGCATGAATTACCCAGAAGTTCGTGTCAAGTCAAAATTAACATCATAGACCAGTTGTAACGTAACATCATTTATCTGTTACGAGCCCACCGTGTAGAGAGGTGCTGAGCTGGATGAGCCGAAACTTTGTTGAAACATGGCTGAAGATTGCAGTTGATATAGAGTACTTTATGTGTACATGTGTTTTATATATATATATATATATATATATATATATATATATATTAAAACAGACAGTTTTCTATGGATTTTATGACTCGACAAGAAGAATTCAAATCGTATCTTTAGCATTATTTTCTTTCATTGAAATATTTACTATTAGGTATGTTTTTTCTTTATGAAATTATTTGTCACCTACGAGCCCAGATAGATGAATTTGAATCCTTTTTTAATTTAGATGGTTTCTCGCCCTAACTTTTATTAAGTTCCCTATTTATTATATAGGGAAAAAATTTCCAGCCTACCTGATTATGAAGAACCTTCTTGGATTAGGCACATAACAGTAGAAACATCTGAAATATAGATAATGACAGAAGTAGCAAAAACGTGAGAAAATGCCAATTAAAAAGAGAGAGAGAGAAATATATGATCTGAGTTTTATGAAAAGTATATAATTTTGTTTTATAGATTATGCAAAGGCGTTTGACAAAATACGCTACAAAGAGTTGATGGATTTGCTCGGCAGCCTCGACATATTTGGGAAAGACCTAATCAATAATATATACTGGCAGGAAACCATCTGCATACGGAAAGGTAACGAATTCAGTAGATAGACAAAGATAGAAAGGGGCGTAAGACAAGGATATGTCTTTCCACCGGATCTATTAAACTTGCACTTGACTATTCTGAGGACCCTAAAAGTTATGCCAGGATTCGTCATCGGAGGTCAAAATTTAAACAACATAAGGTATGCAGATGATATAGTGCTGATAGCAGTCACAGAAAAGAAACTACAAGACATCCTACAGAAGATAGCTGAAGAGAGTGACAAGAAAGGACTACAAATAAACTACAAGAAAACCGAATGCATAGTCATCAGCAAAAAGGGCAGCCCAAAACGTCAAATACAGATGGGGGATACTAAAATCAAGCAGTTACAAAAATTTTAATACGTGGGAAGTGTTCTAACAGAAGAGGGAAAGTGCGACAGAGATCCGAAGGCGAATTGGCATGGCGAAGGAAGCATTCCAGAAGTTGAGTCAAGTATTAAAACCATGACAATTTCGCTAGAAACAAAGAAGAGAGTACTGGATTGCTATGTGGTGTCAGTTCGTCAATATGGCAGTGAATGCTGGACAATATTATTGAAGAGGAAGGAAAAACTTGAAGCAGCTGAAATGTGTTTCTATAGAAGGATGCTGCGAATATCAAGGATCAAGCATGTGAGCAATGATGAAGTTTTGGAAAAAATTCAAACGAAAAGTAAATTAAAACTGAGCATCAGGAAGAGACAGCTGAAGTTCCTGGGACATGCAATGAAGAAGGAGGTCTTAGAGAACCTGATACTAACAGGCCAGATAGAGGGAAAAAGAGACAAGGGAAAGCAACGGATAACATATTTGAAGGACCTAATCAGGTGGATGATGGAACGAGGTTTGCATGGTGTAACAGGAGAAAGGTGTGCTAAAAGCCACCAGGGATAGAGAAACGTGGAAAGCCATAATCGTTTACGTCCTGAAATGACAGAGCACATAGAATAATAATAAGAAGTTGTTAGATGTAGTTTTATAGTAATTGGCTGTTATGTTGAAAGATACAAAGACTTTATCAGATGAATTAGTTTCCTTCACAATAGCATCTTCATGTTTCTGGAAGTGTTTTTTGTGCGTGTGAAACTTGATGGTATTTATGATTTCAAATAAATCATTTTCAAAACTTAACAGCTTTTCAAGGAAAGATGCGTCTTTTAAGCTTTTAAAGCCATAATTATCTTTATCCTTCGAAAGTTCATGAAGATGAAGGAAGAAGTGTTCTTTCCATTTCATCCTTCGTATAAGGTCTTCAGTTTTGTGAATATATATACATGCATATATGCATATGTGTGTGTTTATTTTAATGATATATATTTCTGTTTTAATGTGGCAAGCCTGTGTGCGAAGGGGTCTTTCTAATTGAATATATCTTTCGTACTTTTTGTGCGCATGTTTTTATATACGTCTCTCTGTGCATTTTATAATCGTTGTTAAATAAAACAGACAAAGAATTTCGATTATTTTTGTGCTTATATTTCTGGTGTCAACTTAAACACCTTCTAAAGCGTTTGCGATCTTAACTGCTCGTCAGTAGCGGACATTTTGTCACGCTATGTAAACATAATATGTTAGATTGAAAATCTTATCTAATTAATGCATTAGAAGCACGAGAAACGATGATATTGAAAAGTTCTTGGGAAATACAATGCGGAAGGAGGGCTTAGAGAACCCGATATTAAGAGCCCAGATAGATGGAAAGAGAGACAGGGGAAAGCAGCGGATAACATATTTGAAGGACCTAATCAGGTGGAATGATGGAACGAGGGTTGCATGGTGTAACAGGAGAAGGCGTGCTAAGAGCCACCAGGGATAGGGAAACGTGGAAAGCAATGATCACCTACGTCCTGAAAGGACAGGGCACATAGAAGAAGAAGAATATAATTTTGATATTCATTAAAAGTGGGTTTGCTCAGCCCTAAAAAATTGCAGAAATGCAAAGGTTATAAGAGATCAACCTGCTACTGTGAAATGGATATACCAGTTAAATGATCACAAGTGATGATTAGTGAATAATATAAGACTCGAATCTTCTTTAACATTACGTTTTATTCACCCAATACACAGTCAATTACTCTCGGTCAGTGTGTTTGCGCGCAACTTACGGATCCCCTTTCTACATAAGCTATTTTATTCTCGGATGCGATGTCTGCTACTTTCCTCTAGAACAGTTTTTTATATAACCGCGTGTACTACAAATCTTATGCTTTGAAAATCGGGTGCAGTTGAGAGTTCACTCACTGGAAGCTGGTCTTTTTTTACAATGTGAATTTGAGTACAGTACCTATTCTGGATGTGCGTTGTGGTGCATTGGATATCGGCTCGGAACGATAAATCGGGGAGCTGAGTTCGAATTCCAGCTGAATTCATTGCATTCACTTACGCTCAAATACTCTTGGGAAAGGTATTAATCCGTCTATTCCTTCCAGTTATGGGTTAAATAACAGGACAGATTGGGTTCTATAGTCTTCGTCGGCAACCAGTCTACCGCAGAAAGCAATGGCAACCTACTGCGAGATAATCTTCTGCCCAGTCAGTCATGTCTCTTTCGAGACATGATCGCCAAATCTTGTATCATGTATGGCACTTTGCTGACTGACCTATTCTCGCATTATGCTACACGAATACTTTATTTGGATCATTATTTGGCGTTTGTGCATGCAATTTGCATTGGTATTTTTTCTCATTACAATTAAGTTGCATACTTGTAAAACCAATGATGTGTATGGCTGAGTTGCATTTGCATCGAACCTCTTCATGATTTCTGATAAGACTATTGTTTCCACAAAAAAACAAACAAATAAAAAAACAAAAACAAACTGTGAATCTGCCCAAGCTATTTTTTACAGCAAGCTAACAATTTATTCTTTAGTAGGGCACTTAGTTGTAATCTTCCTATACATTTCCAATTTTTCTTCCTATTTTTTCCTTGCATGAAGCTGACTTTCGCTTATTTGCTCCTGTTTTTCTTTGCGTCCATTTTTCTTATTTATCTAAACTTGTGTAGCTACTAAGCTTGCAATTGGCCTTCCCCGTCCACTTGAGTCGATATTCAGTGGCTTGTTTGCGAGAATGGAGCCTCTGATTGATTAGCTCAGTACACCTCCATATGTTGGCCAAACAGACGACCCTACCTCTTGGCTGCTTTCTTTGAGCGTGGAATTTTTTGGTGGGGGTTTGCTTTTTGTTGTAAATGATCTGTACGTGTGTTGTTTTTATTTGCCGCACAATAATACTCTTCTGTTTACCCTTTCCTTTTTTTACTTCGCACTTCTTAACTTGGCAGATTTTCAACTTTTCTCGTCGTTTGTTCTCTATCCCTTTATTCATTTTTTCTGCTCTCAGCCTCATTAAATTCGTTTCTATTCTTTCACTCTCTACCTCACTTTCTTCCTTTTTTCTTTCTTTTTTTTCACTCATTCCATTTCATATCTTCTCTTTTTATATTTTCCTAGTTTTCTAACCGCATTTTTTCTTGGTTAATTTTTCCATTCGATTTTTTAATTTCATATTTCTATTCCTTTTGTTTTCTTCATTATTTTTCTTATTTTCTTTTTCCATTTTACACTTCTTCCTTATCTGCTCAACTTTTACTTTATTTTCCCCTTTTGTTTCCTTTTATTTTTCTATTCAGTATCATTGGATGTACGCATAATCAACGAGGTAAGGAAAATTCTAGTTAAAATTATAATCAAAATCCTATTAAATCTTGAGTAACAAACAATACGAATTTCGAGCAGTTCGGTTCACTGCAGATATCCTGTCATTACCCAGAAAATTAGTAGGGTATTAAATAATAAATACATCATAAGGACGATTGCATTGGATATATCGAAGGCTTTTAACAAGATGTGGCACACAGTGTTGCTATACAAAACTGGAAGAGTTTTCTCAATTATCAAGTCTTTCCTAACAGGTAGGATTATGAAGTGAGTTGTCAATGAGTAATCCTCTGAAGCTTATGAGGAACAATGCAGGCGTCTTCCAAAACTAACTCTCCAGGCCATCCCTGTTTCCCTGCTCCATACTAATGACCTGACTACGAAAATACTTCGATCTTTTGTGAATATTTATGCAGATGATACAACTGTATATAAGTGTACCTGCAAAAATCAAGATGACCAGATCATGGCAAATGATTTCTTCTCTTATCTAGCTCTAAAAGAAAAAGTGACTGCCACATTCAATACCACAAAAGACAGAGTAGTAACGTTCCACGATCACTGAGAAAACCATAAGTGGTTATTTAATCAATGCTTGGAACGTTTATGCTCACCCCAGACCTCAAGTGGAACTTTTAAATGTTATCCATCACTAGAAATGCTAGTTAGGGTCAGTTCGGTTTCATGTACCGTTCCAGTAAAAATCTGACTTTTTCTGCAATGTTCATCTTTTAGATCAAGCCAAAAAATTGGAGTACTGCTGGGATATCTGGACTGGAGCACCCCAGTTTTTATTCTCTATTCCAAAAGAGACTACACTGAAATTTGAGTGATTAATTATTTGCCATCCTACAAATTCTTTCCTACAAACAAAGCGTTACAAGCCACTCGTTCCTCTGTTGCTATTTCCATGGAAAATATTCAGCCGAGCTACATTCCTTAGTTTCACCAACTCTAACCCTCACAACTAAGACCAGCCAAGCCGCATACACTGAGATGACCATAGTAATGCCTTTAGTATTCCATTAGTAAGAAGTAAGTTCCACTCGAACAGCTACTTCGCACAAATTGCTACTTTGTGCAACTGGCGCCTAAGAGGATGCTTTCTCAACCACTAAAGTTATAACTTATTTAAATCTAGGGTTAACAGTTATCTTTCCCACATATTCTCATAAACTGCGCCTTTCACCTCTTACCCTTAACCTTGTGGTTCACACATCAGCCGCCTTTAGCAGCTCTCTATATTGAGCCACTCTTAGATATTGTATAAGATTAACATTAGTAAAAAAGAAGGTATTATTTATTTTATTTTCTTTATGAATTATTTCCAAATTTTCGTTTTTGTTTATCTGAACGCTTCTTGATTTAGAATTTTGGTTAACTTACAGACATTATATCTTTACTTTGCCCAGCTGCATATTTTTAATGAATATCTGTGAAAACAACTTTCTGACCTTCTTTCTCCACTTGATAGGCTGTAGGTGGCCCTTTAGATAAAAGACAAAGTAAAACTTTTGGGAGAACTCTCTTTAGCTAACGAATGCTTCTTAGCATAAATTACAGTGTTTTGAGCTTTGTCTTGAAGATAACGCTCTTATGTCTATATGATCTAGAACCTTGAATAACCAATGAATCAACTGATGGAAGGATAATTCAAATTAAATCGGTCAGTCAGTTAAGTGTCATACGTGATACACGCTTGGGCGATCATATCTCGAAAGAGACATGACTGACTGGGCAGATGATTATTCCGTAGTAGGTTGCCATTAATTTCTGAGGTAGACTGATTGCTAGCCAAGGCTATAGAACCCAATCTGTCCTGCTGTTTACCCCATAACTGGAGAAAAGAGACGGATTAATACCTTTCTAAAGGGTATTTGCGTGTAATTGAATGCAAGGAATTAAACTGGAATTCGAACTCGGCTCCCCGATTTCTCGTTCCGAGCTGATATCTACTGCACCACAACGCAAATAATGGTCAGAAAATTATGTTGCGAATTTGATTAAAATTTTTAATTAATGTCAATTAGTGTTGCATAAGCATTTAGAATCATGTCTATATATTTTATGTTATAACTGTTAAAGCAATTGATTCAAACTCCCCCACATAGCAAATAGTTTCGCTTTGTTCTATTGCACTTATCTTTTTTGCTTATAGTAATTTTATAATTATTTCTAGTATTTTTGTTATTCTACAAACTTATATGTGATAACGGTTTCACGTTTTTGTATTTCGTCTTTGTTTTCCACTTCCTTTGTTTGCAACCTTCATCAACGTTCTCCTCTCTTTTCTTCTATACTTAGTTCAAAATATGACCCCTGACTCTGGGCCCTAATTATTAAGTACTGTAATTCCATTTCTACCTCACATCGATTTTTACTTTCCTAAAATGCCATTGATAATTTGTTGTTCTGTTGTCTTTTTCACATCACCAGCTGCACCCGGTTTAACGAAATGCAAGTAATTATTCATAAAAAGGGATACCAAGTCAGGCACAGAAAACAGAAGCTTTCTCACTTCTTTAAACGTACAAAGTATGTGTAAAGTGAAAACACAAATATTCGTTGTATTTTAATGGCTATAACCATATGTTTAATATTTTCCCTTTTACATAAAATATAAAATTCTGACAAAATAAACAAACTTTAATGCATTAATTTGATAAAAAAATCTTTTTCTAAAATCTATATCAGCAATCATAACAAATATGTTCAACTTAACCCATCAAGATCAACTGTAGATGTCCAGTGAACGTCAAAACAAGTAATATTTTTCTTTTTCACCTTATGCTTTTTCCTACAAAAACAAGATAGAAATGTTTGCGTTATGAGCTCGATTCTTACAGAAGATACATCGTATGAAGAATAATTTTAAAGTATGATGTTCTTAATTTAGAATTTAGTATGATTTTACATCCTTGTTCAGTTACTTTATACAAATGATGACTTTTGTAAGGATACATTTACACTGCGAATTTAATGTAGATAAAATATAAACAACCGTAATAAAGACGTTTCAGGTTTAGTTTTAATAGTTTTAATTTACATATTATTAAATTTATAGTTAATTTGCCAGATGACAAGTGTTATTCAATGTATTATATACTACTTGCATGAATATATATATATATATATATATATATATATATATATATATTCTAAACATATACTGTTAAATATAAGAGACAATGAATGTCTATTATGTTTAATCATGAGCTGTTCTAAACGTCGTATTTTGGCTTTAATTTCAGTTGAAAATAAAGACAAAAATTCCCCCAAAATTGGGTAATTTTTTATTAATTTGGTTCTAAGCTTTCAGCTCACATGAGCCATCTTCAGAGAGATTGTTAAGACGGTAACACAATAACATCTACCATCACCGACGATTTTATTTTGTGTTGGCAGAAAACTCCGCTAAGCAACGGCAATAGTTACCAAAAATAACAAACGCAGTTCGCAAATTTGCAATGCGGTTCTATGACGTCACACCGCGTGATAAGGCAAAATAACAACAGAACCATGCATTCAAATTCAATGTAATGTGTTATGGCCAGATTTAAAAGTGATTTTATTAAGTGTGGGTTGTTTGGATTTAATGTACATGGCTTCCAATATCTGAAAGTGTTGCAGCAAAATCCGACACTTGACAAAAAGAAAACGAAATAGGCAATAAAAACAAAATATGTATATTCAGAGACTCGACAGTTTATTTAGCAATAGTTAGAGCTACATACTACATTATTATCTCAAGGCGAGCGCAAAATGAGTCAAACGCTTTGATGGCCATGTTCCTGGTCCATAGCAGCAAACGCTTCGACGATGGCAGCTTTCAGTGAGTCGACCGTGTTGTGGGCGTGCTTGTTGGTCTTGGTCTCAATCACGCCCAATAAAAATAGTCAACGAGGTTGAATGAGGGCGGCCACAAGTCTGGCGACCATTGGTGGGGAACATTGTTGAGCAGCCACGCCTAGGTCATCTTGGCCTTGTGTGCAGGAGCATGGTGAAGCCCTGAATGGACGAGATCGCCAGAGGACGCCCCTACATCTTCCAGCAGGACTATCGTCATCACCATGAAGTCACATGGGCATCAAGGCTCTTTAGGTCTTTCGTAAATTCGTTTTGTTAAAGGGAAGAACATAGTCTTTTGCATCCCTTACAGTAGTTATTCTATTATCAAGGAAATATGCGCTTGACAATCTTCTGAAAATACTCAATCATATGCCAGATTCTTGCTCAATCAAATAAATAAGCATAAAGCCAATTTAATTACGCAATATTATTGTAATAATTAAATTGTTTCATTATTCATCAACTAATTATTTCAACGGAAAGAATAAAACAATTATCATATCAGATACCAATGCTTATCTATGAAATATTTCGAACCTCCCAGAGAGTAAAACACTACGCCTGCTTGGCCTCACACTCTCAGCGGGCCTCAAGTGGAATGAATACATCAAATCCATTGCTAAATCCGCTTCTATGAAAGTCGGTTCTCTGTGTAGGGCCCGGAAGTTCTTCCTGTCTGAATCTATCCTGCACATCTATAAATCTACCATCCGACCGTGTATTGAATACTGCTGCCACATCTGGTCGGGTGCTCCTGCTATTCTCCTCGGGGTTCTTGACAAAGTGCAACGGGGAATCTGTAATGTGATCGATGTGACCGCCTGCAGTTACTCTCTCACCGGCGTGACGTGGCTTCCCTGTGCCTCTTCTATAAATACTTTCACGGCTTCTGCTCCGATGAACTTAGATCACTGGTGCCCCTAGATACGAACTTGTACGAGATACTAGATTAGCAGTTAGGTCCCACCCTTTTACAGGGAAACCGATAAAATGTAACTGCAATTTCTACTCCAACAGCTTCTTTTCTTGCACTTCTCGCCTGTGGAATTCCCTTCCGCATACTTGCTTCCCCGACAGCTACAATCTCCAGAAGTTTTAAATCTAAGGTCAATAGACACCTCCTAACACACTAACTCGCACCCATTCTCTTAAACACTCTTCCTATGTACATCCTTACTCGTCTATCACTCTCCTTCTGATCTTTCCTATATCCAATCGCTCTCTCAGCACCTTCCCCTATGTAGCCCCCTGCGCTATAGTGGCAGTGGAATGCCTTGCTTGGGGTGAAATGATTAAAAAAAATGTGGTGTAATGTTTTGAAATGATTTTATTATTCCATTATTTATTCGAACTCTCTTGTTTATGACGAAACTCTTTAAATTTGCTCCGGATGATGGCACATCTGGCCGTATTTCGGTTCTGTACAGTTAATTTTCCCGTATTATTTTAAAAAAACTTGGAAATAAAAAAACACTAAGTTTGAAGGTGCAGTAATTGGAGAATTTATTTAAATGACTTCCTTTTAGAATATATATAAAAAAAATGTAAACTTAATGTCATATGATATTTCTGATTTTTCTGAACTTAAAAAACTATCAAAATTAACCTTTCGATATGTAGTAAATGACTATTCTATATTTAATTGATTTCTTTGTGTTCAGATATTTTTAGAAATGTGAATTAAACGGAGTTGAAAATTTAGAATTATATTATGACTGTATATGCAATATAGTACATTTTAATATTACAGTCCCTGTTTGCAATATTTTTTCAAAAATTAAATAGCAATTTTCCAAATAGTTATAAAGAATTTATTACTTCCCTGTATGAACAGTTAATAATTATAAAACTCTTTTTGGAATAAAAGAAAAGCTTTCCAAAGAAATATAAAGAAACTCTGTAAAAGTTGACACTAAGAATTTAAAGATTGTCATATTCATTGATATGTTACAAAGCTGCTTTTGTACTTAATGTCAATTAATATTAAGAACGTTGAATTGGGATAAAAAGAAAGCCAATATTATCAATCGATTACGGTTGTATAGTAGACACGAACGAAGATATTTCCACATCATAATTCTATCTCTGTTTCAGCTGATAAGTAAATATTTAAAATGTCCGTCTGGTTCGTTATTGCCTAGTTAAAATTTTAGCGTTGATGATTCAGAGGCAATTTCCGTTTTAAATTTGAAAGTTTCTACCAGATGCTAGAGGCTATTACTTAAAAGATCGGATTTATTTTGTATTCTTAGATCTCCGCATGTAATCGGTTAGAACTAAACTGTATGTTTTAAAATTGGTTCTGAAAACACTTCTAATCACAATAGGAATGCGATACATTACAAATTAATCAAACATTTTCTTTTAATTAAATATAATGCTTTACCGATATTAATCATTTGAAGCGAGAGCCTATGCATTAATTGTCACGAATTCTTTCATATATATATATATATATATATATATATATGTGTGTGTGTGTGTGTGTGTGTGTGTGTGTGTGTGTGTGTGTGTGTGGAACCTAATGAGCCAGACGAACCTACCTAGGTTTCTCCTAAACGGATCATCAGCTTTCCCTGACGATCCGTTTAGGAGAAACCTAGGTAGGTTCGTCTCGCTCATTAGGTTCTAGTAAGTTTGCTCTACCTTTGTATTGAGCACTTTCTGTTAGATGGTTACTCGTGTCGTTTTTTTTTCTTTGGGCTTCGTGCTGATTTCTGTCCGAATACTTCTGACAGACTTTCATGACCTAGCCTCGTTCGTTTTTCATTTAAAACCATTTTTTCCTTCCTTCAAAGGTTTTCAAGGAAGGTTTTCGAGTGTAACTATATATATATATATATATATATATATATATATATATGAAGGCTTTCATTGAATATTAGGGGCAAGAAAAATTTGTAAGTTTTTAGAAAACTTAATAAAAATCTTATGAAATCTTTCTAGGTCTGTTAGATTAACAGAATCACTCGCTATATATGTTGTAAAATTTATCCTAAGGCTGATTTGAAGGATAAACAGCAATGTTTAATAATTTCAGTGCTTGTAATACAACGACGGAAATTTCAAAAATTATCAAAGCGGATACTACTTAACGGTAAAGAAGTTCGTTGAAATCTCGAATGGCTTTGATACAAATGTGTTGTGATAAGGACTTTTTCTTACCATATCTATGTCCAATATCAAAAGGAAAATTATAAATAAAAAATACATGTTAATCAAGCTATGAATTTCTAGGCGTCGTGCCATTGAGTAAGTGTCGAAATGCATAAATCAAATGGTCAAACATATCATTTGACCGCCTTTAAAAATATCCACAATGAAAATCGAATGAAATGAGCAACAGAATAGAGGAACACCAATTTTTCAACTATTACTTTTACTGATAAATTTTATGGCATCCTTGACTGATCAGGTAGATGGAGCAAAGACTGGGTAACAGCTGATTAAAACCACATTCATTGGTTGATATCTTAACAAATCAGAGATCGTGTCATGTTTTGAGGTGGAATGTGAAGTTGTGAGTCCATGACAAGTTTTAAATGGTGTTAAGAAGGCAACTCATGATTTAAATAAATTTTGAGGCCCTTGTGTCGCTATGGTTATAGAAGATAACAAAAGAGGTTAATTTTTTTAATGAAATGACTTTCTTGTAAGCCTGTTCTAATATCTTGACAACTGAATCATTTGATTAATATCCTCGATTTAATAATATTACTGCATCTGTAACATGTAAAACTGAATTTTACACGTTACATAAAGCTAAGAAGGAAACATAGAAAATAAGAATTTAAACTGAAAGTAGAAGGAAAGTAAAAACATTTCTCTTAGTTACAAATATAAACAATTGCAGCAACATGACATACCATGTCGAAAATGAAATGTCTAAAGTTGAGTGAGTCTAGATAAACACTTCTAGTTAGTGCCCAGTAAGGTAATGAATTATGGTAATGAAATATAATGAATTATGATTCTTTTTTTTATATCTGATTTCATTGTTTTGTAAATTTACTTAAATGATAGTTTTAAAAGATATTCTTTGAAATATAGACAAAACTTGAAAAGAACTTTCTTGAATAAAGTTTAGTGCTTTAAGAAAATATCAGTGAATGCACATTTCGATTTATTTTAAATGTAATTTTATTATCAAAGTTGCATATTTCCTTGATGTAAGTGTATTTCTAATTTATCTACAGCTGCAAATATCTCAAGATTTATCGCCTAGTATCAAAAGTGAAAAAGATTAAAAAAGAAAAAAAGAGTGAACGATAAATGTAACGTTTGAAAGTGATAAAAGTCCAGGATACAGATTTTCGATGACCTGATTCGTTGAAAAAAAAAAAAAAAATAAGAGAAAAAGTTTCAAACTACAATTGTCACGATTGTTTCAAAGGTCAGTATTTGCTGCATTTTCTCTAAATTTATGCTCTGATTTTAACATTGTTATGTGTGAAAATAATTTCAATGAATATTGAGCTTAATTAAAATAAAAGATTTTAACAATTCAACCGTAATTTTCAAAACAAGACAGTGTTTAATCGAGGTTCAAAACATACTAATAATGTATAAAAGTAATAATTCTGACATTCATTTGTCTAAAATAAAGTAGAAGAAGAATTACTAAAATGAAAAAAATTACAGGAAAAAAATGAAATAATTAAATAAAGTTATGCAAGAAAAAAGATAAAGAAAAACAGAGGAGGAAGCAGAAAATTTTATGGTGAAAAACATACAAAGGATATTATGAAAGATAATTCGTGAAAGAAATAAAGAAAATACATAAAAATAAGGACAATAGAAAAAGCCAAATTTTATTGCTTAAAATAAAAATAAAAACTAAGTTAAAGTTTATGAAAATGCACGAAAGAAAAAGAAGTAAAAATGAAAATACAGAAGAAATGAAGAGCCTGAAAGAAAAGAAATAGGAAGAGAACAAGCAAATTATTTACTACTTCAAATACTATTCCTAATAATATAAACGACAATCAGAAAATGTTCTATGGAAATTGTAAGAATTTTTGAAACTTTAAAATACTAGTGATTACATTATCTAGGCCTGAAGTGTAAACATAATCTATAATATAGCGAATGCTGCCATTCGAACAGAAAATATAGTAAAAGTATTTGACAGATAGCTTAACTTCCAAATAAATTACGTATTACGAAAATGATAATTATATTCATTGTCAAGAAGGCGTTTAAAACGGTACAAACCGCTGTTAAATATGAGGAAATGTGGATTAAACGACAAAATATCACTAGACAAGAACATTATCTAAATCGAAAAGAATTCCGGGAAGAGTATTAGACATTTGAGGGTCAACGAAATGTGAGACGACGGAGAGTAAATGATCAAATTCAGTTCGTTTAACAAGTGTACATTGGAATGCAAAGAATGATTTGTATTTCGTTTTTTTGTCATTCTCATCGTAAAGGCTTGAACAGATGGTGATTATTAGCTACAACCAGAAATATACTATATGGCATTTCCAAGTCTTAAGCTACTGCCGACATTCATTCGTAGAATAAAACTTTGGATTGGAATGCCACTGTTGTAGTGTCAACGTTAATTTCTAAATCCCAAATGTATTTCTAGTTAGATATTAAGTAATTATAGATCAAATAATCTAGCTAAAATTATTATTAAAATTATTATTAAAATTATACACTCCCATTTGAATATTACTCACAGCGCTAGTGTCGTGACGTATACAGCGGAATATGACATTTTGAGAGAGACAATTTAAAGCCTGTCGTTTTCAAACAACAATGATTCTCATCCTCATTCCTCTCTTAAATTGGTATAGTTATCAAACATAATGTTTGAGATTACGTATACAGTCATTAATAATTCCATAATTGTTAAGAACTTAAAATTTATTATCATTCAGAAATATTTGTTCCAAGAACATAAAGGTGATTAAAATTAAGTGAAATAAAGGGCAATTGTAAGAAGAATAAAAAAAGCGAAATAAATGATCACTCGGACGTGATAATAAAACCAATACAAAAGCTTAACTTAGTTGTTTTTGAATATGATAGGCCACAATAAATCCGTTGTGCGATGATCTAAGTAAAATGTGAATCAATTTAATTTACTGAAGTTTTATACTTTTAAGAAGATGTACGTGTTATATAAATAAATTTTCCATGCTGTTTCCTCGGGCATATTTATTGTAATTGTTTGATCAATACTGGCATGATTAAACTCTGTTTTAATGGATTTTTAACCTTTCTCTCATCTCTCAAATTTTGAAGATTGTATAATGATCCTCACAATGTCCAGAAATAGTCATGAGAATATTATGGACAAATACAATACTTATTTATAAAAAAGATGTTTATGCTGCTACTTTTTTTTACAGTTAAAACGTCTTCAAAGTATGCTTGTCTAATAAATAAAAATAGGTTTAAAGAGGATGAATATTAAATATGGGGAGTATCTATAAAAAGGAGACAAACCCTATTTTAGTCGTATTGTATTAAAAAGAAAAAAGGGATAAAGTAAACATAAAAAATACTGGACGAATGTAGCACATCGATTAATAACAACGATGAATATATAAGATTCACCATTCATTATAAAAACTCTAGAAACATAGTTACACGTATTACTGGTTTCTACAAAACTCCTATTACATAAGACCAATATAATACATAAACCTTTCAAATGAGGAGATTGCATCTCCAATAAAAACATCTAATATATACTTTGGTTGGTTTCACGTTGATTAACGTCAAATTATCAGACCTTAGTGGCATAAAACACGCATACTACACAAGACCATCAGTTTCCTTGTTTTAATTTGGCAAATGCTGCAATAACCCTTGCCTTGAGTTCATCTTTCATGTTGCTAGAAGTTTTGTTGGTCTCTTGTTGAACTGTGAACTAATCAAAGGAGATTGCAGTCTGAGGAGTTAAGCGGCCAGACGTAATGGATAATGTGGTTGCAAGACATCACTACCTTTTCCAGGCACTTGACCAGGGGCAGTACTACATCCTCAAGGCACTTGATGTAGGCCCCGTGTTGAGTCTGAGGTCCTTACCTACCAATTCGGGAGTTCTTTTCCTATAAAAGTATTAGTGTGATTTTCTGAGCTGCCGTACCTTCGTAATCATCATTATACTCATCCAACTCTAATCTGCATTCTACTCAGATTGACACTCAAACATCCTGAAATGTGCGTATTAGAGTTTTGAGTTCGATTGCTAAAAAGTGCAACATTTTCAATTTT
>JBBBDQ010000224.1:7890000-7977500 GCA_037127315.1 Ascarosepion bandense | reverse complement strand
CCACATTTTTCTTTTGCTTGCATATATGTCCATTCTTTTTCATCAATTTCTTACGTATCGCATCTCAAATTTAGGATTCTCTGACGTTTGCCAAATATTTCTTGTAGTGTTAGTTTTATTTTATGCTGTTTCAATTTCATTAGAATTTTAGTACGTATTTGATGTAATGAATTTGCATACACCTTGATTCTCCTCACAATAATATGATTGGCTGGTGTCAGCCATAAATACAGACTAAGGCGGGGACGCCTAGGACTAGGCCTATTGGAACGCCTATTGACTACACCTATTGAATAAACCTACGCCCAAGCATACTGCATACAACTACGACGAGTACCAGTCCATTAGGGCTACTTGCTAGATTGTCTTACCCAGTTACATTTGCCAAAACTTCTTTGAACAATATATATATCCCTTTTCGGGACATATCAGTTTTTTACGTCTTTTTTCCCGTTAACCCATGAACAAAAATTAACACTTTAAACATATCTGCAGTTATTTCGTTTAATTTGAATCTTTTATACTTGTTAACGATTCCAGCATATGTAACAAAATCTTCGTCAGATTCTTACATTTCCAACGAGTCTTTTCTTGCTAAAACTTTTAGTCTGAATATTTAATTTTTCTTCAAAGCAAGTTTCCCCTGTAATTTTGATACTACAAACTTAGAGTATTTTCCATGTTCTCCCGGTGCTAACTTTCACAACAAAAGTCTTGTTTATTTCTCGTCTTCGCAGTCACTGCATTATGCTCTGAATATTCGATCATATTTTCTAAAATAAAGAGAAAAGGTAATTCTATCATTTGAACTGAATGTCAATTCAGCTTTGACATTTACTATCGCGATGAGAGGGAAAGAACTTGGGGAATTTTCCGTTTTCTTCTAAATTATTCTTTTAATAAAATTTTGTTGTTTGTTATTGTAGTTCTAACAACTGCTGCTTTTGCTGGTGCTGTTGCTATTGTTGTTTTCTTACCAATTATGCTAATAATACTATATTCTGTAAAAAATGGTTTAATTTCTATTTTTGTCTTCAGAAATTTAATTAAATCAACTTTACAGTGTTAGCTGCTTGTGGTAAGTCAACCGGGATTCAGGCCATTTTTCAGTCTGTTTTTCTGTAATTTTTGGAAATTTTTTTATTTTTTGTTTTTTTTTCGTCTTTGATTTTTTTTTGTCACTTAGTTTGTGTAAATTATTTTGCAATTCAAGGTTATTTTTGACTTATACAAAGTTAAATCTTTGTAAACCTCAGTCACTTTTTCTTTTTTTTTTTAATTGGAGTAGATAGTTCCTACTATCGCCCGGTCTCACACTCCACCCCCTTCTTTTGAATGAGTTTAGAGGTGATCGTCTTGTTTCTTGTTTATTTCTGACAATATCGACAAAGCCATTTCTTCCCATCCCTCTGCCCATGTATTCGTGTTTGGTGACTTTAACGCCCACAACACCAAGTGGCTGAAAAACGTTGTCACTGACCCTGTTCTACGTTCCTGGCTACCTTCCCCTCTTCAGGAAGGACTCTAATGATAATATGCATGGGCTTGGTGTCTATGTCAGCGAACACCTTCCCTTAGCTAGGGTGTCATCTTTTGAATCCCCAGATCATTCTTTCATGTGCTTCCGCCTCTCACTTCTCAGCTCGATTATCTATCTCTTCTTTCTCTACCGCTCGCCTTCCTCCCCTGACTGTTTGTTATTTGACATCATTTCTGACAATATCGACAAAGCCATTTCTTCTCATCCCTCTTCCCATGTATTCGTGTTTGGTTCACCATGAACTTTTCAATCACCCAATCCCTTACGCAAGTAGTGGACTTCCCCACGCGTTTCTCCGACAACCCTAACGGAAGGGACTCACTTCTAGACCTCTGCTTCACTTCCATCCCAGACTCTTGCACTACCAGACAACTCTGCCCACTCGGAAACTCTGACCACACTGTAGTGTCCGTCAATATTTCACTCCACTCCCGCCCGACCCATGAAACCCAGACAAGTAGAATATCCTACTGCTATCAAAGAGCAAACTGGGATTCGTTCCGAGACTTCCTCTGTGACATCCCTTGGAACAACGTCTTTAGTCTTCCCATCGAAGAATGTGCATCCGAGGTCTCCTCCTGGGTTAAGGCTGGCATCGATGCCTTCATCCCTGCTAGGAAATTCCAGCTTAAATCTCATTCGTCTCCATGGTTCTCACCCGCTTGCTCGGCTGCCATTGCCCACCGGAATCATTTCTTCCGACTCTATCGTAACTACGCGTCGGACCAAAACAGGCGCCTTTTCACTTCAGCTCGTAATAAGTGTAAAAGGATACTTAACGAAGCTAAGATGTTGTTTGCTGCCAGAATGAAGGAACGCATAGCATGGTTTAATTTCGGTTCTAAAAACTACTGGCGACTCTGTAAAAGAGTACTTAACAAGAGCAAGTCAACAATACCCCCGCTAATCAACAAATTTGAGATCCTCACCTCCCCAGCAGATAAGGCTGAATGCTTTGCCCGTAGGTTCTCGAACAATTCGAGTCTGGACTCATCTGGAGTTTTTACACCCGACTTCTCACCTAGAACCGAGGCACAACTGAATGATGTCCACATTACACCTTCGCTTGTCTCTAAGATAATCTTAAAACTTGACCCTCACAAAGCGAGCGGTGGTGACGGAATCCCAACCATAATCTTAAAGAAATGTGCCCCTGAACTCTCTTCTGTCCTTTCTAAGCTCTACAACCTCTGCCTATCTGCTTCCTGCTTTCCTGCCTGTTGGAAATCTACCTATGTAGTTCCTATATTTAAAAACACTGGAGAACCCTCTGACTCTGCAAATTACCGCCCTATCAACCTTCTTCCGATCTTTGGCAAAGTGTTCGAAGCCATTATCAACGCCGAGGTGGTTCAGCATCTCACAGCACACAGGCTCCTCTCGGACAAGCAATATGGTTTCCGCTTCACCACGTCTACTGCTGATATGCTAACGACCATCACCGAGTACATATACCAGGCACTCGACAGGAATGGCGAAGCCCGAACCGTTGCATTGGATATATCTAAGGCGTTCGACAGAGTTTGGCAAGCTGGCCTTCTATGTAAACTGCGGAACTATGGTATAACTGGACATTTGTTTGAATTAATCCAGTCATTCCTCTCTAACTGCACAATGAAGGTGGTATTAAACGGACATGCCTCTCAGAACTACCATACAAACGCAGGTGTCCCCCAAGGCTCCATCTTAGGTCCTACACTCTTCCTGATATACATTAATGATCTCCCTGATTCCATAAGAGCCCAAATACGTTTGTACGCCGATGACACCACAGTTTACTCTCGCCTCCTACAAAAATCTGGTGTAGGCGTCAAAGCTAACCTCGCAGCCGAGATTTAAAAAGACCTCCAATCCATATTGGACTGGGGTAAGAAATGGCTAGTAAATTTTAATGCTTCTAAAACGAAGCTACTCTCAATTAACCATCATCGACAATCTCACCTACCTCCCATTAGCATGGACCAGGCTTGCGTCCCAGAGAGTAAAACACTACGCCTCCTTGGTCTCACACTTTCAGCGGACCTCAAATGGAATGACTATATCGAATCCATTGCTAAATCCGCTGCTATGAAAGTCGGTTCTCTGTGTAGGGCCCGAAAGTTTTTTCCGTCTAAATCTATCCTGCAAATTTATACATTTACCATCCGCCCGTGCATTGAATACTGCTGCCATATCTGGTCGGGTGCCCCTGCTGTTCTCCTCGGGCTTCTCAATAAGGTTCAGAGTAGGGTCTGTAATGTGATAGATACCGACTTGGCAGACCGCCTGCAGTCTCTCTCCCACCGACGCGATGTGGCTTCCCTGTGTCTCTTCTATAAATACTTTCACGGCTTCTGCTCCGATGAACTTAGATCACTGGTGCCCCCTAAATACGAATTTGAGCGAGATACTAGATTAGCAACTAGATCCCACCCTTTTACAGTGAAACCGATAAAATGCAACCGTAACTTCTACTCCAACAGTTTCGTTCCCCGCACTTCCCGACTGTGGAATTCTCTTCCAAACGATTGCTTCCCCGACGGCTACAATCTCCAGGAGTTTAAATGTAAGGTCAATAGACACCTCCTAACACACTAACCTGCTCCCATTCTATCAAACACTCTTCCCAGCTGCCCAACCCTCATCTTCGCTATCCTTACTCATCTGTCACCTTCCTCCTGACATTCCCTATGTCTAACCACTCCTTCTCTTTACCTTCCCCTATGTAGCCCCATGCGCTAATAGTGGCAGTGGAATGCCTTGCTTGGAGTGAGATGATTAAAAAAAAATTCTTCCATATTTCAAGAATATATGTTTTTCCCTTCTCTTTTTTCTTTTTTTTACACACAGCAAAGAAAAAAACATCAACGTGGTTCTAATATCTCGTCGTCACTGTCACCAAAGCAAAAATTAGTTTTTTCTACTCCGTATGAGTTATTTTATCCTCGTCATTACTGTTATAAATCGCTCGTTATAACCTCATGTTTTGCTTAGCCGTGACATCACTAGAATTATCCTTGACTGACTTCAACGGTTTACTTAACTCACTTTGATTGTTTTTATTTTAGTCTTGCCTATTTCATTTGCATTACCAGAGATGTTTTAATTACTTCATAACATTAAAATAAAGTAAAACCTAGTTATTTTTTTGATTTTTTGGAAGTGATCATATTTTTGAGAATGTATACATCTTGATCCTTGGAGAGAGGATACCTGCTTAGAATCCAGTGAAATTATTTCTATCGTATATATATTTTTCTTATTCTTCTTAAAGAAAAAGAATATATACACATGTGCCGTATTCTTTCAAGACGTAGGCGATCATGGATTTCCAATTTCCCCTATCCCTTGTTGCTCTTAATATTTTCTTCTTGTTATCTCTGCCAAACCCTAATTTGCCACCCACCTGCTGAAGCCCATCAGTTAGGTCTCATGCTTCTTTCCTCAGTCTCTTTTTACCACTATCGATCTTGTGAGTATCAGATTCTTCAAGCCCTCCTTCCTCATTACGTGTCCCAAAAACGTAGGTTTTTTTCTGGTGCAATGTATGTTTCCTTTTTGTTTGCATTCTCTCCAAAATTCCCATCGTTGCTTTTCTGTTCTGTCCATGGTATCCTCGGCATCCTTTTGTAGAACAACATTTACGTTGCTTCGAGTCTCCCTCCCCCATCCTTGAGAAATTTTGTCAGTATTCGCTGCTATATAGAAGGACAGATGCCACATAACAGTCCAGTATTCTTATGCATAATCTGTTAAACTGTTTTACACATGTTTTAATCAATTTACTCATTCTGAATTATATAATAACACCGGCCTATAATTTTCAAAAGTTGACTACTTCAGAGATAAAATGTACCAATGGGTATTTTGGTTAGCTGAATTCGAAAATCATCTTCAAATTAAAAGATTGGCTCAAGATTTAGAGATATTTAGTTATCTCATACATATCATTACAATGGATATATCCAAGAAAAATCTGCTTTGTTGTTCTGTTATGTCGCCTAACAGACCAATACAAAATCACATCAAGATGGAAATATATGTGTTTCCTGAATAAAATACAACCAAAAACTCTCTTTAGAAATATATACATGCCCAGTTATTTAGCAACCACACTTTTAAGATTCTTTTATATGCTGCAGAAGGAAAATCTCTGGTTACAGTCCAACAATAGTAAGTCAGCACTCTACCTTCCCTGATACCCTTTCTTCATTGCTGTAATATCTTGATGAAATCGTTCAGCATGCTTGTCACTCACAGCGCTACATTTTCTAGGGAAAATGAAAATATGAGTCTAAGAAGAAAATCTTTAACGACATGTTACACCCAAGAGGTTTGTATGCTTTGAGGAGGTTTTCCACTAGTTTTCTCTAATTTTATGCTCTTTCATTATCCAAGAAGTTAGTTGCCACTGACTTGAAAACTTTCTATCCAGGTTTCTTTCCTTTTTCCGGAGTACTCTGTCAAAATTTTGATTCAAATGATTACACTGTCTGATGATCAACACAATGCCTTCTTTTAGCTTTGTTTCACTTATTCTGGGTAATTTATTCTGCACCTATTTGCTTGTTGTCTTTGTTTGGTCTACAAATTTCACAATTTTTTTAATAAGACCAAGCTTGATGTGAGGAGATGGTAACAAAATTATCTTTATCTTAACTAATGGTGGATGTTCAACATTTTTCTCCCAGATTCCCGTGATTGTCGTAGTGGCCATTTTCTCTTGATATAGTGATAACTTCTATCTTGTCTGTCTCATTCACAAAGAAAACAATAGTATTTGATATATCTACGTTAAAGTCTTGGTAAAAGAACAACAACCTTCAAATCTTCACAAAGTTTTCAGATATTCTGATCATAGTTGATACATCCCAGTAGTTGTTTCATATTTTCATAAGTTTTTTCTTCCAAGCAGGCATCTACGCAGATGACACTACAATATACTCCCGCACCAGTAAGAAACCTGTCGTGGTGGACAGACATAATCTCGCTGCTGACCTTGAACGGGATCTACACGCTGTGGTGAACTGGGGCAAGAAGTGGCTTGTCAACTTCAATTAGTCTAAGACCAAGCTGTTGTCTGTCAACCATTACAGGCAACCTCTCCTGGCCTCCCATAAGCATAGACCAAGCGATTCTCCCGGAGAGCAATACACTACGCCTCCTCGGACTTACCCTGTCCTCAGACCTCAAATGGAACCACTATATTGAATCCATAGCAAAATCTACTGCTAAGAAGGTTGGGTCACTATGTCGATCCAGGATATTTTTTCCGCCTGAATCCATCCTACATAGAGTACTGCTGCCATCTATGGTCAGTGTTCTTGACAGGCTCTAAAGAAGAGTCTGTAATGTGATAGGTACTGATCTGGCGGCTCGACTGCAGCCACTTCCCCACCGTTGAAATGTGGCCTCCCTTTGTCAGTTCATGGCTTCTGCTCGGACGAACTTAAGTCACTGGTGCCTCCTCAACAGGTGTTTACTCGTGCAACCAGACTGGCAACTGGGTCCCACCCATTCACAGTCAGGTTAGCCAAATGCAGACGACAATTCTACTCCTGCAGCTTCTTCTCTTGCACTTCCCGCTTGTGGAACTCGCTCCCATATTCTTGCTTTCCTGACGGCTACAACCTCCAGAAATTTAAATGCAAAGTCAATACTCATCTACTAACCACTGGACTCTAGCTCTCTCCCCACCCCCGTATAACCTTCTCTTTCTCTCCACCTATGTATCTGTCATCGCATCTGCATTCTCAGCTTTCTATTGCTCCTTTCTAACTAGTTTGTACTCCTCACACTTTTCTAATTAATCTTTTTACAGTTATGTAGCCCCCCTGCACATCAGTGGCATTTCTGTCTTGCTCGGGGTGAAATGATTAAAAATAAAAAATGGACTGCATGTTCAACTGAGACTGAAGTTAAACATTACCGTTGTGTAACAAGAGGGTCTTGATACTTTTCTTCGCGGAATCAATTAATAGCCTTTATTTCTTTAGATTGTAATTGATGTAAAGTGATTGCATAAGATTACTGATATCATTTCAGTGCATCACACCAACTTGCATAAGAAAAATGGGTCTAGATCCTTTTCACGATTACGGAAATTGGAAATCCGTACATCACCAGTTAACAGATTTCACTGCTGTAACCTCGAACAGTTCTGTTTATTCTTAGCAAGTCCCTAATCTCTAATTCCTGTAGGTTATTTTGAGTTAAGAGATGTGGTTCAGTGACGAATATTGGGCAATACTCGTGGTCATATGAAGTTGATAATGCAGACTGAGGTTTCATTGTCTTAATCATCTGACTCAATTTCATCTGATTACAATGTTTCTGGAACTGGTATGTCTTCATTATGGAGGATGGGGACAGGAAGCAAAGTTGGTGAAATGTCTGGATATTCCAATGTCCATTTCCTTTTTTACAGATCCTTAACAGTTGGAGAAACCATGCAGAAGTAGCAATCAGTAGTATGATTGCTTGTCTTTCTCTAAATCATGGGCACTGCAAAACGCATATATGTTTATTCTTGGTTAGCCATTGACTAAGGTTTCTGGTACAGGTATTACAATATATGTAAATAAATGTATGGTGACACTTTTTGTTTTGTTATCTATTGTTGCATACAAAATATCGTTGGTACACTTTTCTCACAACAGGTGTTAGATTTCGCTTTTGAGATGCAAAAATCACTTCACCACACACATAGCAGAAGTTTTCGGTTTTGTTCAAACGTTCACGGGACATTTTTTTACGGTCAGTTAAATCTGTGGAAACCTAAGTGGAAAGGAGAATAATAATTACTTTTTTTGGAAAATAATTACATGTAATAAGGTTATTAGGAGGAATAATTAATCTTGAAAGCACAACAATTCTGATGAAATATTCATATAACGCTATTACTGTATCTTGAAATCTAGAGTCAATCAACAAATTTGAATATTGTTTGTATTTCTAAATTAGCTAAGATTAAATATTTTTTTTAACTCTTCTTATTGTTAGCCAGGGTGATTATCATATTTATATGCATTTAAAGAGATACTAAATGAATACTAAATAAATAATGATCAAATTCTTATTCTTTAAATATATGATTTTTTAGTATTGCATAAATTCAATTTTTAATTTTGTCTATGGTAACTGCTTTAGAAAAATTAATTTGACAATAACTTTATTTTGTACGGAATAATTTTGAAAATGGAACCTAAGAATTATATAGAATTCTTGTCCAAATATATAGCGTATGAAAATACGAAATAGATTTAAAAAGATGCTTTACATTATATTTAACTTCATCTGCACAGACTTTGATAGTTTTAAGAATTTGTTCAAGTATTAAAAAAATAAAAAAATATAATAAAATAATAAAATATCATGTTTTTAGATTTGTAAAATAATTGTTACTCATTTAAGTTTTTCATTTTTTTCTTTTAAAATAAAATGAGATTTTGCTTGTAATATATGATAAAAGATTATCTTATATATATATATATATATATATATATATATATATATATATATATGCATATAATACAGAACCGTGTCTCGGTGAAAACTCAAAATTCTGACAAGAATTAACAAGATGTTTTCTTTTGACTTTATCAATTAATGTCTTTTGCGCTAAATAGCATTAGTGTGCAAAAGATTTACAAGCGTTTTCAAACGTAGATTAATAAACTATTTTAAGATGATCTCTCACGGGACAATCTTCTAGAAAATGGAAGCGTCGGTTCATGAATTTGGTTATAATTGTGAGGTTAATCACTGGGCAAGATATTTCAGACTCAGTGAACACGGGGGTAGCAATAACTGAGAAGTAATAAAAAGTGAACAAAACGAGACGAGACATAGACATGATAGCGAAGCGATAAATATCTAGTCCGTAGATCAAATAAAGTGTTCAAAATTCGCTGAAAATTAACACGATCGTCAGACACTCAATAAATATCGTAGAATACAACGTTGTGATAATGACAACAGATATTAGGACTTTAGTCCGAATGCAAATAATGTCAAGACCTCATTCACAGCTTGACCAGTTAAACAATTTGAAAATAAACATCTTTAGATAAGTTATTAGTCCATTCAAGCCGATACTAAGTGTGATGTGTAAATTGTCGTCATATTTTATGCAATTTTTAATTTTGTGCATGAACGTTTTTTATTTGTGATTTTGCAGATTGCACTGTATAGTAGGGTCAGTTGGGCACCGGTCTGTGAGAAAAAAAGACAATGAAACATTTCTCTTTGCAAGAAATTTGAAAACGGCATGCAGTACGGCTTGGCATTCCCATTGGAAGCTCCAATATGAACATTTCAGAGTGTTTGGGTGCCAATCTGAGGAGAGTGCAAAGAATGAGGAAATATTTAGATAAGTCTAATGTTAATTATGAAATTAGGACAACTCGGAAAACTCACTCTGATGTTCTGATGAGAAAAGAACTTCAGAATTTGTTGGTGAGGGCCCCAGACTCAATACAGGGGCTTACATGAAACATTTGATGTAGGCGTGTTGAGTCTATTACATTTTATGAAGAAAATGTCATGATTCTTAATACTTTAAATTATGGAAAGTATCTTTCGCAAATCAAGGTATATAGAATTATCATTAGATTTAAAATTCTACACTTAATCTACTTTATTAAAGAAAAAAGCAGTTTATTGTTTACAATATTGGGTACATCTCATAACCATTGCCATCGTCATCACAAGTATCTCCGTAACTTCATTATTTACTAACAGGCGGATAAATATGATAGAATATCAAATATGAAGCCATATAGATTCTATCTTACTTGGATGCTGAACACACTTTTAATTTTAAAGTTTTAATCTAATATTTCTAAAGTGTACATTTCATTTGAACATTTAATGCAGCCTGGCCTCGTTTTCAATAATATTTTTATTTTGCTGATTTTAAGATTAAGAAAAAATAAATTATTTTATATATTTTTTTGTATTCTTAGAGTTTGTACCACAATGGTTTCATCTTTTCTCTCATTATTTTTTGTAATAAGTAATTTCCTGTATAAATGTGCAAAACTTGGCTCATATTAGATAGAAAATGACTAATTTATGAATAATAATTTAATTTTTTTTATTTAAACTAAATAATATTAGGGCAGGTAATATATTCACCGATGCTTTTATAAACATTTTTATCCATACTTGCGAGCGAACATAATATGTTTATGCCATAAAACTTATAATAATAAATCCTCAATGCCACGGCGGACATAGCCTAGATGAGTCAAATGTGAAGTTGGGGGAGAACCTACGAGCAAAGCATTTGCTCGTAGGTTCTCCCCCAACTACATTTGACTCATCTAGGGTATCAGCACTTTACTAACCACCTAAAACAGCGGCTTCCGTGAGGAATGTATACATAATCCCCACTCTGGTTTTCAACATGAATTCAAAGCTTGACCCTCATAAGGTGTGCGGATGTGACGGTATCCTGATCGTTGTCATGAAGAAATGTGTCCCTGTACTCTCCTCTGTCCTCACCTAACTACTATTACTGTCTCTCTGTTTCCTGCTTTTATGACTGCTGGAAGTATTTAAGAACCCTTTGGACCTCTCTAATCCTCGCCCTATCGGCCATCTCTTGATTTTTGGCAAAGTGTTCGAGGTTATCATCAATACTGGATTTGGTTCAACATTTCATAGTCCATAACCTATTCCCTGACAGACAGTACGGCTTCCGCTTCGCCAGGTCAACCGCGGATACGCTAACCATTACCGAATTCATATACAAGTCTCTCAATATGAACAGTGAAATTAGAGCGGTTGCCTTATATCTCTGAAGTATTTAGCAGTATTTGGCACGCTGGCCTGCTGTGCAAGCTACAGGGCTATGGCATAACTGGATGCTTGCTTGATTCGATCTAATCGTTCTCATCAAACTACATAATAAAGTTCGTGTTGAACGGTAATACCTCCACATCCTATCATACAAACGCTTTATCCTAGGTTCAACGCCTTTTCTGGTCTTCATCAACGGTTTTCCTGATGTCGTCAGATTCCATGTTGGCATTTACACTGATGTCATCACCATTTACTTTCGCGTATGTAAAAAATCTGCCAAGGCTGACAAAGCTAGCCTCGCTGCTGATCTTAAAGCAGACCTCTTATCTGTGGTGGACTGGGGTAAGAAATTGCTTGCAAGTTTTATTGCTTCCAAAACAAAGCTGCTATCTCTCCTACACCTCATCATATATAGATCAAACTAGTTTTCCGGAAAACAATACACTGAGCCTCCTCGGTCTCACTCGCTCATCTGGCCTCAAGTAGTGCGACTACATTGAATCAATAGCTAAATCTACTGCTAAGAAGGTTGGGTCATTGTGTCGAGTGAGGAAGTTTTTCTTGTCTGAATCCCTCTTACACATATATAAATTAACCATACGCCTGTGCTTTTAATACTGGTCATATCTGGTCAAACACTATTACTATTTATCTCGGAGTTCTCGACAAAATCAAAAGGAGAATCTGCAATGTAATCGTTCTAAACCTGGCAGCTCGATTCTAGTTACTTTCTCACCGACGAGAAAAAAAGTATATGCAAGGTATTGAAATTTCAGGTTAATTGAAATGTTATTTTAAAAGTGTGTCACTCAGCATCATGTCGAAAATTTAAAAATGGAAAAAATAGCTATCAAGTCTAGTAAGTGTGATAAAATATTACGTGAATGATTTTCCATGATCTTCACCATTAAGACAATCTTAAACTCAAGTTTCTGCTCGTGACGATTTATCTGAACTCTTGTGGTCACGTTCCTTTTGTGAAAGTCTTCCTCGTATTCGTTTTGCAAATCAACGTACCTGGTTTATTCTGCAATATACAGATCCGTCTCTTGTTTTCGTAGTTGGCTGAATTTCAGTCCGTTCGTGTTTATGGAGATCATTTGTCGCTATGTATACCTTATACAGAAGTGCAGCTTCTCCTTCTTCTAACTCATGTGTTGATAATTTCAAGAATTCGTGGGCATAAAGAGAATGAATATGGTGGGAAAAAGAATAATGTATTGCTTGTAATACTTTTTTTTACCATGAAAATATATTGCTGGCATTTTTACTACAAAAATTTTTTTTTATACTTTCATAGAGTTTTAACCCCAGTTTGGAAGTTAAATGTTTGTTCATAGCTAGGATCCTAACAAGTTTTATCACCCTGATTCATGGTGGACAAAAGAACAACAACAATTAAGAGGTGGTTCCACGTTTCTCAAAACCTCATGCTGCTGGATGTAGTTTATTGTCGTACTCAAGATAGGAGAGTAGAACAAGATAAAAAGATAAAATTCTTGCTAATAATGTCCAACAAAATTATATAACTGAAATAAAAACGATAAAGTTACCAAAAACGGAATTTTCGAAATTTGACAAAATAATTGAAATTGAAATTGTTAATTTGTTGATAAAACATTTCTTATTATTAAGTTATTTTTTATAATTCTTTTTCTTTCTCTTATTCTGTTGGAAAATAAACAATTTCCAGGGCAAATAAACATCTAGTTGTCACTCATATTGTGTGATCTTTGTGGAAGCCGGTTTCCATACATCTTATTTTGATTTTCTGTTTTTATTTCTTCACTTTTCTGAAGGATTTCACTTCTTTCTGATTTTCTACTTTCATTTATGAGTATACCGTCATTCTTTTGTTGTCTTTCTTTCAATATTATGGTGATCAGTTCTTTCTCTTGTTCGTTCCTGTTCCCCTCTCTCTTTGACATTATTTTCTTTCTATTATCTCTATTTTTCCACACATATATCCTTGCTTATTCATTTTCTTTTTTACTTTTTCCTTGATTTGTAAAAGTCTACTTGAAAATGACACGCTCATCTTTTGTTTTCTTTTTCCGCATTTGCTTACATTGGCATCTCAGAATCCAATACAAAAAATCATTGAAACATTTTTATTTCTTTTCGCACTTCACCTTCCTTCGCTTTTCTCATTCTTTTAAATTTATTTTAGTTGTTTTATTGGGCTCAAAAGAAGACATTTAGAATTAAACAATCATCTAATCTGTACTTAACCAGGTGACATGATGTAAATAACATTTACGTAGAAAGCAAATGCATAGAAATGAAGAAATGTGTGTACGTGTGTATATCAGACTAAGACAATAATTACATACAGGTCTATAAATATGATGAAACTTCTTTGCTTGGGTGCATACTAGCACGTATGTGTGTTTTATGGTGGTATGTGTTATTCTGAAAATAATTACTTTGTTTTTTTTTTTTACTAATGTTTACCCAACACAAGGCAGGAGGGTCACTCAAGTGAGTGAACTACAGTTGAAACAGTAATGATGAATCATGTTTGAGATATGAGTAGAAAACGAAAAGTATGTAGACGACAATGAAACCCCTATCTTCTTCATTGTCCACCCCAGCGCTGTTCGGTTCTCATTTCCATTGCCTACCACCGCTTTGGGATGGAAATGAATGCGGACAAAACGCATGTATTTGCACAGTCTGCTTCAGGACATGAAATGCCAGAAATTACTATTAATATTGGGATATTGTTTCTGGAAGTTAGTAACTTTCAGTACCTTAGCAATAGTCTCCAAAATTTTGGAACATGTTAGAGAGACATTGATCATGGCTTCAAATTCGCTCGCTGACCTTTCAAAAGACTCAACTACTCTGGACTCTCCTACAGAACAAAACTTATGGTATTACGCGCTGTTATTTCTACCCTGTATCAAAAAGAGATGAAAACTTTGAACAATTTCAACATGCCATGCTCCAGTACATCCTCAACATTATAAAGCATGACCGGCGCACCAACACTGAGGTCCTCGATCGATCAGAGATTCCGAGCATTCAAGCTGGCATCATCAGATCTTAATGTCACCCGAATAACCTTTTCAAAACTCCTGAGGATAATCTTTATGGCTATCTCATCAACAGAAAACGAAATCGTAGAGCCCCAAAACACCGATTCAAAGACCAACTAAAGTCTTCCCAAGCACAAGATGGAATCAGCCCTAAGATTTGGGTCACAAAAGCCGCTGACTGTTCATCCTGCAGAAGAGCATTTCATTTTGGTTTTCTACTTTTGAGAGGAAGAGAAAAACTGAAAAAATTGTAAAAAGAAGGCAACACAGGAAGAAAAGTTGATCTAAAATAGACAATCCGAGGATGCAAAGGATAGATAACGATCGACAAGTAACTTAAAGATATAGTGTTCGTGAAAGCACCCAAGCGAGAGTCTGTTTCATACGGTCGTAATAACTGGGAACTGTTGAGTGGAGTTTCTTTCGTACATTTGGAATGCAGAAGAAATGCGGGTAATTTGACTCCGTAGAAGTAGCATAGCGTGTCCATGCACTAAATATCTGATCAGGTTGAAATACGGAAATGTTTAGATGGAACTATGGCAAATGTTCAGTAGTGGACAGATAGCGTTTTTGAAAATTTGCCATGGAAATAGCAACAGAGTAACAATAGGTTTTCACGGTCGCATATGTAAGAGGTTTTAAAGCGATAAAATAAATCAGCCCTTATTACATGTTTTTGTATCTATTTTAATATCATTTTCTTTGGATATTATTTTTGATCAATCGAATTGAATTTTGATATCATAGCTGATTTAAAATTACTTCTCGATGATTTATGATAAATACAATTAACGATTTTAACCTCTATAAACTCGAATAACACTTAATTCATGGTTTGTATTTTGCATATAAGAGTATCAAAAATTTAATGTATCCATGATTTTTATAGCTCTTTATTTTTACCCCAACTACATATTCTATAATGATAGATGATTAATATATACTAGCAGAACCCGTGGAATTTCCACGGAATGATAATTATGATTTCCTGGAAAAATTTTACTTTGTCATACTACAAATGATAGTAACGGCTTAAAAAAAAATAAGCCGTTACTATCATTTGTAGTATTTATTTTATTTTAAAAAAAAAAAAATAAATAAACAAAATAATACAATTTTAAAAGAATTGTTTTCATTATTATTATTATTATTATTATTATTATTATTATTATTAAATGTTTTAATAATATCTTCAAAAATCTTCAAAAAAATTGATTCCGAGTAGACTTTTTAGTTAAGAATTGATGATTATATTGCCGATCTAAAATTGAAAAGTTTAATAAAAATCGTTTTATTATGAATTGAAAAAAAATGTTTTCTTCAGAGTATAATGTCATTAATAGTTATTATTTATTCCAGTATTTAAAAACTTATCAAATTAAATTATATCAGAGTTTTATGGTATTTTCCTTTTATTTTATTCTTCGGAGATTTTCGGATAATGATTGCAAACTTAAAATAAAAAAATAGATGATTTATATTCCCCAATGAGTCTTGCGTTGAACAAATAAAACAGAAAAGTTGGCCATCAACAAAAATTTTACGTGGAGGGGGGGTAACAGAGGTGATAAAAAAAATTATCAAGATTTTTAAAAATAATAATTTTAAAAATAATTTCATTCATTTGTAAATGAGTGCTGATAGTTTCATTGAAATTCGACAAATATTTGATTTTTCCGAGAATTTCCAAATTAATGTGTTTGTCACCGAAAAAACGTGGGTGATGCAATCATTACATCTCCATTTTAAAACAGTCGTAACTGAAATCAAAACAAAATTTTCTGACAAAATTTAAAAAAAAATAATTAAAGTTACTTTAAAGACTCCTGTGTTCATTGTAAACAGAAAAGACCAACTGAGTAGTGGCCAAGGGTGTAAAAGAGGCCAGAAATGCCGTTATTAGGTCGCGGGATACTACAACAAACCTACCTATATTTACTATATTGTACAGTACACACACATATACACATAATTTAAGCTGCTGCTGCTGGGTCTCCTCCTACTTTCTCACTTTTTACTACACTTCCGTTTGGCAAAGGCGAGAGAAAGGCTGAGAAGAGTAGGGTTTAAAAAGATAGAGGGGAAGAAAAAGTTCCTATAGAGAGTAAGTGTCGTAACGGACGAACAAAGTAGCTAACTAAGGAAGGAACGAGCACAATTGTAATATTATATATATATAATTAAGTTAATTACTTAGATCTTGGTCATAATTATACTAAATTAGTACACAGTTGTATTAAAAACTGTTCAATATAATCATATTGTAGATCATTTCAATATTTTTTTTATTTGTAAAAGAGTTATATTACGCAACCCAGGTTTCTAACATCTGGTGTCTTCAGGCGATGCACAGTTATTGTATATGGAACTGTTACAAAATGGATTACTCCCGACAATTTTTTAATGTGATAAAATGTATAACTGAATTAAAATATATAATTGGTGAAACAACACAAAATATTAATATAGGTTAATTTAAATTCTTTATTCTTCCATATATAAAATGCAAACCATCATTTCCAGTCTAACACGTTAAATGTTTTAATTTACTTCTCTTAAATCATTGAGAATAATTTCGATATCAGCTATGATATCAAAATACAGTTCAATAAATCAAAAAGTATTTTATAACATGTCCCCATTTCTAAGATAAAGCAGAAAGAAAAATATTAAAATAAATACCGTTGAAACAGCTAAATAAAATGTGTTAATATGTATTGAAGAATGTTGCTGTTTCTTTTAGTTCTTGCTTGCACGAAATATAATCTTCTAATTTGCGATAAGTAAGATATTTGAATATCTTGACAATGGTTTTGCTCAAGTCCAGTTAAAAAGGTTGGATTTCGAATGTTTTCCAAGTGTTGTGATTGAGGATATTCATTCTGTAAAAATACAAAAATGTGGCACATGGCCGAAAAAGAGGGGTGGGTAGAGGGTGGTCTTCAATATCTAACCTATACCTAGCTAATCACATTCACGACTCAATCATTCTTAACAATTTCCCCTTTTACCACAAGGACTGTTTATCTTCATACAATCCTACAAACACCATAATACCACAAATTCACAGGGAAGCCTAAAAACCGGGGTAACACCCATGACATAAAAATGCTACTATTTGCAATAATATAAAATATATTTAAAAGATTTAATGAAAATGAAATGATAAAATGGGGAGGGGGATGAAATACCCAAAATGAACTAAATATATCACAAAATATTCAAACTAAAACAAACAAATGTTAGCAAGACCCGTCCATCTCACAAAATCAGTATTCCACCAAACGGCAAAATCAAGTAGCACACTCGCTAAGGGAGTAGTGGAGGATAAAATAAATAATGGAATGGGAAAATCAAAGACTGACCCAGTCAAGATAAAAATGGGACCAAAAACAAATTGGGGATTTTGGGTATCTTGACTTGGATCATAACAAAAGAGAAAGCCGGGAACAGGCTAGGAACCCATTCATTCACATTAACTAGGTACACAAAAGACAACTATCTTAACCAGGGAAGGGTTCACAGGAAACCGCCACGTTGTACCGTAAGGGACTTAAAAAAGTAAATCAAGACTAGCCCCAGTCACGTAGACCAAACTTGCTACAGTTACCCACCTTTTAATGAAATCTGTTGATATCAAGCGCTTTCTATCATATCTGATCTTCATCTTCAACTGATGCTTAAAGAATCCGATCAGATGCTGATGAGAATAACGCTCATATTGCAAGATCCCCTCCTCTCGCGACGTCCAAATCATAATTCGACCTACGGCCAGCAAAGTGGAAAACACCATCCGTTTCACCCCAGAATACGGGGGCGACACATTATCACACACATACGCGAGATCGATGGGCACAAGAAGATCGGACGCTATACGTGTCGTCAACTCGCCGACATAATCCCAAAAGTGGCGCACTTGAGAACAATGGCAGAAGGCATGCGCAGCCGTTTTGTCTAAACCAAGGTCACACCGATGACAATCGGGCATATCTGCTCCGCCCCATTTGAAGTCCCTGTCATTCAGAGATAGCAAGTTCCGAATCAATCGTCAGCTAATCGAAAACTCAGGGGTTGCTGAAGTAATTCGCCGCTGGCGCCCAAGACCAAAACGAGCATGAATAATCCACCAACAAGCTAAGATGATTACGTAGAGGGTTCTTCGTCACCACTCCTTCAACTAAAACATGATAAAAGTGCCTCCGAGGCCTAGACAGGTCACTGGACCGAGGAATAGCTCGCAAGGCACTTCGACATACGAGTAAGAATTCTGATTATTTTCGGGGCTTACGATGGCGCTCAACCTACGAAACGGGAGGAGTCATAGTAAGGCGAGGGAAAGCTTTCCTGACACTCCTCTCCCAAATTGAATCCTCTGTTAAGATGCGGCGTAGGAAAGCCAACCTCGAGGCGTGTCGGTGACACTCAACGTGTGGCATTCCCAGCCTCCTTGAGACGGATGTTTACCGCAGATTCTTTTGTTGACCTGATGCTTGCCTCCTCCCCACCAGAAGTCGAAGAACAAACGCTTGATCGCTTACTTCCGGTCATCACAAAGAGAAAGAAAGTACCGACAACCGGTAAAGGACTAAGGAAAAGATATATGTAACACAAAATCCAGCCTTACCCTTCACGGACAAAACGCGACCAACGCTCCGACCTTTGACAGTAACTCCGACCAATTTTTCTCCAGCTGAAGATTCGGCCCCAACCATACTACAAGAATGCTGACGGTACCGCCAGGCCAACTGAAGAGCCTCTTCCAGGCACCTAACCGCAAGCCGGAAGACTTGTCGCGTTTAATTTTGGCCCCTGTCACCTTTTCGTACCGTTCAGTAGTCTTCTGTACCACCTCAATGTCGTCCCGGGATGACACGAAAATGAATACGTCTCGACGTACTCAGAAATCCTAGCTCAAACTCCACCAGGATCGGCTCCAACGCCAAAAAGGAAAGTAAGGGCGACAGTGGACAACCCTGACAAACCGACCGAGACAGCGCAAAAATGCCCGACCACTTTTCGTTCACCTGTATCACAACACTGCGGGAGCGATACAGTAGGCTGATCCAGTTGCAAAAAACAGTTTTGAATCCAGTGGCTTGCAGAAAAGCTGCCAGATACCGATGGTAGACCATATCAAATGTCTTGGACTGATCCAAATTGATCAGCGAAGCTTTTTCGTCGTCTTCTACACCCTCTACGTCGTGCGGATTAAGTGCAGGTTGCTCTTAATTCGGGTTTCAACAGAATCTCGGCAACTGTTTGCAAGCGCTCCCTCAAGATCTTAGCCCAAATCTTTATCTCTGTGCTCAACAGAGTTATGGGCCTGTAATCATCTAAAATCCCAACACACTTGACCTTTTTCAACAGCGTGATCACATCCCTGGTCGACCTTAGAGTACCCTCCTCCGGGGTCTTGATCTCATTAGTGCTCATGTTCACCGCTTCGTTAGACATTTTGTTTAACCTATGTCTAATTACCTGACCCTGGTACCGCTTACTAGTCAAGCGGTCCAAGGTTTGCCTAGCTAATGCTATCTCTAGAGGATCCCCCAGCCTCTGCCCGGAAGAATCTATCTTTAAGTGTCTTCACCTTATTAGCCTTAGCTAGGGCGAGTCGATGACTATAATCAGCGGTGAAAGACCTAATGTTATCTTTAAGCCTCTCCCACCACTTATTCCCGATAACCGCCCCTACTAATTTCCGCTGTACTAATGTAGTTAGCGTTTGCCGGAAGTCCCGCTTGTTCAGTAAAGACACATTGAACTTCCAGTTTCCAGCCAATGTAGGCCTAACGTCTAACGCCACCTGGGCACAAACGATTTCGTGGTCCGTGTAGCCTACCCAGTGGAACGTCGGACAATCTAACAAATCTATGTCGACTCTTCTCACTAACATTCTACCCAGGTAGTTAGCTACCTGGGTAGACGGCCAATTACGTGCCCACGTCCACATCTTCCCTCCACAGTGATCGACCCGGTATCTATTGACGAGCTCGAACTCGTCGATCAGATCAACCAAGCTACGATCCCTCAACGTCCCACTAGCTCCCCGCCCCCATCTAACTTGGGGTTCAGGATAGCATTCCAGTCCCCCACTAAGACTAGGCGCGAAGAATCTACTGGGAAAGGCTCTAACTGACGGTAAAACGAGACGCGCTTCTCCCGGTCACACTATTTATTTTGTAAAAAATTACAAAATTGTAGCACAAAGCCGAAAAGGGAAGGGGGGGGGAAAGGTTCTCCCGGTCACTGGGCGCATAAACCGCAACGATCTGAAACGACCTAATTTTCACGGCAATATCGGCCTCCACCCTCGCGCCGACATGGACAAGGTCTACCCTCGCACACAGAGTATGTTTAACCAAAAAGGAAACACCTCTAGTCCCCGTATGCGGAATAGACAACAAAGTCGCTAGACAACATACGAGCATCAACAAAGTGTGTCTCCTGGATAGCTATCACATCCACCCCAAAGAATAAGAGATTACAAAGCAGGCGGGCCATGTTACTTCGATCTTTCAGGCCCCTCGTATTCAAACTGGCTAGCTTGACACACATTTCTAAGTGTTACCTCTTCGACACAGACTGAATGGAAAATTCCTGGCTTCCGTTTCAGAATTCAACAAAACTTCCCACATGCCACGGAACCGTCTTGCCAACACGAATGGAACAATATTTAAGCACTTCAGTGCTTCTTCCATATTCTGCATGCTGACATCAATAAACTCTCGGGTTTTCACATCCGATGTTAGCAGGGAGATTGTTTTCGTTGCGATTACGTTCACCGCTTTTGGTATTACCACCAGTTCATTGTTGACAATATAATCCTTATACTTTTTCTACATTTGCAGGTAATAGTTTGTGTCCTTTTTGATTGAAGTTTTTGCCCATACCGACGGCGGAGGTGCCTTTGTCGGTACGGCATTAGACGTAGAAGGCTGAGGAGACAGAGCCATAATTGAACTTGCCTACCCGCAACATATAAAAAGTTTTTAAAACAACAGTTCACAAAATCAAATCCACAGACAAAAAAGACGAATATCAACTAACTTACTATTAAGAAAGACTATTGATATTTGTGCAGACTCGTTGTAAGAAAGTGACATTACTTCACCTCCTTTTCCTAGGAATGTATTTGTCAAACCTATGACACTTTGTACTAGTTTTGTGGAAATTAGCCTTAAAAATGTCATGTATAGCCAAGTGGATAGGGTCCAGATGGTCCTGCATTAGCTGATATTTTTGTTGGCTACTACGAGTCGTTGCTCTTTGCTAAAGTGTCTAAACCTTATATTTATTTCAGGTTTGTTGATGACACTTTTGCCACTTCTTCAAATGAAAGTGAAGCCGTAATTTTTTCAGTAGGCTTAACTCTTTTTACAAGGCTTTGTCCTTCACTATGAAAGTAAAGAAAAAATTGTTTGCCCTTTTTGGACGGTGTTTTTGAGCGTAGCAGAGGGGGTTTCCTTACAAGTATTTAATCTATCTAAACTTATTTATAAATGGAACTTTGTGTGTGTGTCCGTTAACTATAGACTCCGAAACGGCTGAACCGATTTTCTTGAAAATTTACAGTTGTACTATAAGCGTCTGCAAGTGTTTTTAGCTAGATTTTTTGTCGAGGTACCCCCGATAAATATCGATAATCGAAAAAATCGGGTTATAGAAGGAGTGGTCCGATTTTAATCAAATTTTATACACTCATAGACAAAGACATAAGAAACGATATTCAGAAGTTTCAAGGTTGCAGTTCTTACAATAGTGCAGAAAATCGATTATATATATATATAAAAAGATTTCATTACACCCGAACAACGCCGGGCTATACTGCTAGTTTATCATAAATCTACCTTTACTGGCCTGTATATAAATTGGTGTGCGTTTTCACCTACATCAAGGAAAATTAATCTTATCAAAACCTTGGTGTAAAGGGCGCTCAAAATTTGTTGTCTTACTAAGGCTGGACTCTGAATTTAAGAATATCAGGGAGATTCTCCTTAGTAATTGCTATCCGGAAGCCCTTATTAATTATATTATTAATAAGAAGACTAGAAAAATTCATTCTCCTAAAGTCTTGGGGCCTTCTAAGTGTCCGATTTATTTGAAGGTTCCTTGGATTGAGGATAAGGGCCAAAACTTAGGTTAGCAGGTCGGTTTCTGGATGTTTTCCGTCTGTTGCTCTGCTTTGTATTTTTCGGACTAGGTTTGCGTTTCCATATTTTCGTAAGGATGATTTGCCCTACATAAAATTGAGTAAATGGTATATGAATTTAATTGACAGTGCGCTGCTGGTTATGTGGGGGTGTAAAACCTTACATTTGGCAACAATAATTAATCAGTATGTATCTTCTAAAATACGATTTGGCAAAAAAGATAACATATGTTATCTTCCCTCTACAAATATGGAATCGGTTATTGCTCAACACCTGGTAGAGTATATAGCCTGTGCCAAGTCGTATAGGAAAGAGAGGTTCAAAATTTTACATGTAGCTAGTTTTAATAATCATTTAAATATATTGGAAATCAGTCTGTATATCTTTACGGAAGCCTTCTTTTTGTCGGCAGAAAGATTTTGTGAAATCTCTTTATTGGGGATATTTTATTTTAATGTCCCTTGATAATCATTTACACACGATTTCTCCTCCCCTCGTTATAAATATATATATATATATATATATATATATATATATATATATTTATAAGTATATTTATATTAGCGTTTTCCCACTTTTTGCTCTTCATTTTCACTGCTTTTCTTTTGTTTGATTTACAATTCCAACGATTTTCTTCTGATGAGATGTTGGACGAAAGAGCTCTTGAGACTGTTAATAAATTTCCTTGTTTTTAAAGTATAATATATATATATATATATATATATATATATATATTCTATGAACACATATATGTATGTATAAATACATATTTTATTTCCAGAGTTTATGTACAAGTGACTGCTTTATGATCATATCCATGCGTGTGTATATTTTTAAGTGTGTGCGTATGTATGTATGTCTGTTCTTTGCAAAGACGCTGACTCGTAGTTGTATACTTAGTCTTTTGAAGGAGACGTACGAAACGAGATATTTGAACTGAACACAAAAGAAAAGAACACTTTTCCCATCAGGGCAAATAATGCGCAATGCATAGAAAATATTTACATTTACACATGTATACTTATTACAGATTGAATTTAGTTTAAATAAACAAGAGGCTACATACATACTAATAGCCAATAAATTCTTACACCAACGGAAATAAAATAATAGTAACGTCGCTAGGTTTTTTTTGTTTTTAGAAGCAGTGTAAAATAACCCGATATTTGTGGATGTCACAAACAATCACTATAAAAACTGTTTCTAACTGAAAATTATAAACTGGTAATTTCTAGAAGTTCATTAGATTGGTAATAATCTAATGAACAATAATACTTGAATGTTTATTTCATTTTGACGCTTTTTTGAAATTCTATACAATCATATAATAACTACAATAGTAATGTCATAGCTATAACCGGCTGTATACATCAACTTTCTTGTTATATGAACATAGTATACACATGAGTTATATGCTATGTTATTTATGACATCAAATTTGCTTAGTTTTCCATTTGGTTAGTTTAGAAGGCTTATTAGTTTTTGCGCATTTCGCCTATTTTATTTTATATATCACTGTATTTTTCACATTTGTTTGTAAATTGTTTATGTAGAACAACTCGAGTAAAATCTGTGTGCTTGTTTCTGTATTTTCTTGTGTATCATCTGTGTATGTCTAGTTACGTATATTCTTCGAAACAAGTTTGATTAAAAAGACTAATAAGGTGTGTCTGTTTAATTTTATTTATTTTCCAACTTTCAAATTAAGTAATTATGTATGTTCGAAGTTCATATTTTTTTTATTTTTCTTCAAGTCCTATGTTTATGCGTTTTTTTGTCCGTATCTTGGTATTTGTTACGACGCTATCTTGTTCTTTGTACTGCCTAATCTCCGATAGCAGCCACAAATTTTAAACGTCCATCCTCTTAATCTAATCAGGGAAAATGTTATAACAGAAAATGTTCCACAAATCTTAAGGCAGATTGGAAGAGTATAAAACAAAACAACAAAAGAAGCATTATGAAATGATTTTCAATATAAATTTTCTTATATAGCAGTGACTGTGGGACAATATACTTATAGATGAAGTAGAGATTTCAAGCGACAGAGATCTGGTTCTTCATAAGGATACTGATAATACAATGGACATAGCATCTTCTCAGGCTAACATTCTCGGTCGACATGAAGTGAAAAGACTATATGGAGTCGCTTGCTAGCTCAGCTGTTAAGAAAGTTCGTTCTCTTAGTTATGCTAGGTAATTTTTTTTATCTAGAATCTCTCTTACATACCTATAAGTCTGTCATACGTCCATGCTTAGAATATTGCTATCATGTATGGTCCGGTGTTCCTGCTATATATTTAGAGATTGTTTAATAAGATCCAAAGAAGAATCAACAACATTATTGGCATCCCGGCTTTAGTCCCTTTCCCATCGCCTTAAAGTTACTTCCCTGTGACTTTTTTATAAATATTTTAATGGTAATTGTTCTGCTGAACTCTTCGTTATTGCAATTAGACTTTATGAATTTAAGCACAGCAGTAGATTGGCAACAAGGTCTTATCAATTTAGAGTTGTATTGGCTAACTGTAACCGTAAGGTTTTTCAATTCTCGCTTGTTAAAACTATTTTCTGGTTCCATGTTTTGCAGTTAACTTTGATCTTCAAAAATCTAAATGCAATGTTAATCATTATCTATTGTCTTTCTGAATATTCTTCTATTATTCTTTCTCCTATTATTCTTGCTGGGGGTGGGTAAACATTCTCTGGGCTGTTGTTTTCCGTCTGATAGTCAGGTTTGCTAACATTAGATTGACCTCAAAGGCGCTGTTATAACTAGCTACTGACGGTTATAGTATTGTCTCGACTGACTCCGACAATTATTATATAAAACACACTGTCAGAACTCAATTTGAACTCTTTCGAAATTCTGGATATTTATCAAAAGTCTCTCCACTGAGACGGGATGTGGCACAAGATCGCGTTTAATATGAGGAGCCTGAGTGCGTACTCTCAGCGAAAGTGTCAAGATTTACTTAGACAAAGCCAACGCGGGATAAGGCATTGTCTTTTGTTGTCAACCGAGTCTCCGTCCCTAGATATAGCCCCAACTGAGTCGTACTCTGGTCGAAGACGGAGAGCTTGAAAATTGCGAGATTTCTGGGAACACTGGAAATTTACACAAAGTCTATCCATTGAGACATGATACCACAAAAGATCATGTTTAACGTGAAAAACCCAAGCATATACACTCGAGTCAAAGGTCACAATTTACTCAGCCCCTTGCATACAAGGGATAGGGAACTATGCTTGTCTATTTTTCTCAGCCGAGTCTCTGTACGTTCATCAGACCCCGTCTGAGAAGTCAGAGAGCTTGACTGATAACTTCGAGCTCTCACAGAAATCTCGATATTTACCCAGAGTTCCCCCTCCACACTGAGATGGGATATAACACAAAGTCGAGCTTTACGAAGGAAAGCCGAGCACCAATACTCGAGCCAGCCGTCAAAATTTGCCTAGTCCCCGCATACGCGAGATCAGGCATTAATATTTGGGTTGGTGTTGTACAGTCCTCACTCACTATTCATTTTTGACAATATTCAAAAGACATTATGTTGTATTTTGGGGGTTGAATTATTTTTCGCCCTGCATACCCTTTCCTACAGACAAAACATTACTAGTATCTCACAAATCTATTGCTATTACGATGCCAATTTTTAAACATGCTGAATTCCTTAATTCCACCAGTTCTGACCCTCACAGCTAATACCTACCGTGCCAAATACACCCTTCTGCAAATGAACTGAAACAAAACAAATAATATCATCCACGGATTTTTCACACTTTCCCTGATCACATATATGTCGTCTCTTGGCGTTGTTTGATCTTCCGACCGCATTTTCTTTTACGTTTCAAACTGGTGTGTTCGTGTAATGTTATAGTTTTCTAACGCTTCCTTGGAGTAACGTCCCTTGCAGACAATGGCCTCAAGATAATTAATTGACAATTGAGACTGTTGTGTCTGGGCGTGATAAAATCTGATGCAATCACGGATGATTCAATATTTTTTAAGGCCAAACAAAAAATAGATACATATTACTGCACACCACTGCTAATCTGAGAAAAATAGAAATCAATTATATTCTGTAACTCTAGTGCGTCTAAAAGTAACCGTATGGCGAAAGTAAGGAAATTAAAGCGGTTGTTTCAAATAATTTGCACAAGGCTGAACAGTGAATCATCTTTATCTTTTTCGTATTCTATTTGTAATTAGAAACGTTTCTCTTAGCCAACTTCTACATCAGAACTGATATTTTGTGGAACGGACTCTCGAGAAGATGCTTCGTAACCCCGACAATCTTCAAGTCAACCGATGTTTATTCTACAAATCCTCATAATATGAACCTTTTCCCCTTTCCTTCCTCTATATTGACTAGTTCTTGAACTTTGTATTGTGCGAAAAATAGTAGAAAAATCCATGGCAAATAATCACTTGTTTTACTCTTTTGTTTCACCTTTTCAAATTTTTATAAATATGACTTTATTAATATGACTCGCCATACTAAATTAACGGAGTTTAATCACCAACATTTCCACTATAATCCATTCATAAGATAGATATTCTGCTCAGAAAACTTTTGCCTGAGAACTGCTAGCCTGTGACGCACACTTCCGCATGGATGCTTCCCTGTACACTATAATCTTAAGCTCTTCAAGGTAAAGAAGAATTGCTATCTATCTTCCTTATCTTCATAATCTTTACTTCTTCCTCTAACATTTCGTAAGTTTTCTACAATGTGACTCTTGTATAAAAATATCAGAACAACTGATCTTCAGGATGCATGGTTAGTTTTTGAGTGAAAGTTTGATTGTTTCCGAGAATTTAGCTGTTTTTTTTAATTTTCATCTTTGGATTTGGATTTCATATCCCCATTTTCTATTCTATGCGATGTCATAAATGCTCCTGTGCTTGTATGAAAATGATTCTTGTGCCTCGACGATATCATGTCAACTCATTATCAGCATACCATAGTTTTGGGCATCTATAAATGGTGAGAAAATGGACGCCGATAAAGCTGATATCATACATTTTCATAAGAAGTGTCAGGAAGAAGGGGACATCAGATTGTTAATTTGGTTCCATGATGCCTTTTCTGGGTTTTCACCACTGAGCGCATGCACACTTTATATTAGTTGAAAATATCTTATGACAACTTTTTAATCTATTTTTGTTTTGTTTTGGCGAGGACTGAATATGTGGAGAATTTTTTCTACATACTTCGTTCCTGTTGATCGGTAAGGCCGAAGTATTCTTCTTTTATGTGCCCTGTCCTTTCAGGGCGTAGGCGATCATAGCTTTCCAACCTCTCCTTTTCCCTTTGGTGGCTCTTAGCACGCCTTGTTATGTTACACCATGCAACCCTCGTTCCATCCTCCACCTTATTAGGTTCTTAAAATATGCTATCCTTTCTTTTCCTCTATCTGGCCTGTTAGTATCAGGTGTTCCAAGCCTTCCATCCTCATTGCATGTCTCAGGAACTTCAGCTGTCTCTTCCTGATCCTCAGTATCAATTTCCTTTTTGTTTCCATCATTTTTAAGACCTCATTATTTGCTCACATGCTCGATCCATGATATTCGAAACAACCCTCTGTAGAACCACAGTTCAGTTGCTTCAAATTTTTCCTTCATCTTTGATGAAATTGTCCAGCATTCACTGCCATACTGAAGAACTGACATCGCATAGCAATCCAGTACTCCCTTCTTTGTTTCTAGCAAAATTGTCCTGTTTCTTAATATTTTACTCAACTTCTGGAATGCTTCCTTCGCCATGCCAATTCACCTTTGGATCTCTGCGTCGCACTTTCCGTCTTCTGTTAACACTTCTCAGGTATTTAAATTTTTGTACCTGCTTGATTCTAGTATCCCCGAACTGTATTTGGCATATTGGGCTGCACTTTTTTACTGATGACCATGCATTCGGTTTTCTTGCAGTTTATTTGTAGTCCTTTCTTCAGTTACCTTCTGTAGGAGGTCTTGTAGTTTCTGTGTCTTCTATCGGTAGTGTACTATCTGCATACCTTAAGGTTGTTTAAACTGTGACCTCCGATGATAAATCCAGGCATAAATTCTAGGATCTCAAAATATTCTCGCTGTACAAGTTGAACAGATCAGGTGAAAAGACACAGCCTTGTTTTAGGCCCCTTTCTATCTTTGTATATCTGCTGAATTCGTTACCTGTCCGTATATAAGCGATTTGCTACGAGTAAAGATTCTTGATTACTTTTAAGTCTTTCCCAAATATGTCAAGGCTTCCGAGCATCTCCATCAATTCTTTGTGTCATATTTTGTTAAACGCCTTCGAATAATCAATAAAGCTCAGGTATAAGTCATTCTTTATTTGTATTACCCTTTCAGAGAGCATCCTAATCATAAATATGGCATTCCTTGTTCTAGTATCTTTGACAAAACCGCACTGTTCTTGTCCTATCTCTGGCTTGATTCTGTTTCTCGCTCTATTCATCAGGATTCGGACGATCAGTTTTGTTATACGACTCATTAAACTGGTGATTATGTGGCGTTCGCTTCTTAGGTAGTGCTATGAAGATCGATTTGCTGCGGACATCTGGCATTACACCACTATTATAAATTTCATTTATTATTTCTGTAATTTTCACTATACCAAATTCTTCCAGAGCTATCAGTAGCTCTCATGACTATGCCCTCTGATCCAGCTGCTTTGTTTCTATATATTTTGGATATTGTAGATTCCAGTTCAGACTTTAATATTTCTGGTCCATCCTCATCTTTGCGTATTATCGGTTGCTCTCTCTTGTCGTGGAAAAGAACTTTTATATATTCTTCCCATCGTTGGCGTATTTCCTCTTTCTCCAAAATGAATGTTCCCTCCTTGGATTTTATACATCCTGCTGAAGAGCATGTTCTTTGTCCTGTCAGTTCTTTTATTTCTTTATACATGTCTGCTTTATTATTCCTGCTCAATCTCTCTACTTCTGTAGATTTATCATTGATCCATTCCTCTTTAGCCTGTCTGAATTTTCTTCTTATTTCATTGTGTAGTTCCCTGTACTCCATTCCATTCCATTTCTTGATATAATTTTATACCTCATTTGCATCATATCCAGAATCTCTTCAGTCATCTACTCGTTTTTGCTGAACCTAATTTCCTTTGGGGGCAATGTTGTTTGCTGATGCCACTATTGCTTTCTTTAGCGAGTCCCATTTTGAGTGTCTTTTCCGATTTGTTCTTCGTATTTGATTTTCACGCTGTTAGTGTATTCTTTCTGTAGGTTGACGCTATTCAGGAGTGTGTTGTATTTCAGTTTTGGTGCTGCACTAGGCTTCTTCAATCTCCGGAGTTTCACCTTTAGCTTGCAGATGACTGGGACGTGGTCGCTTGCACAATCGGCGCCTGGATAGGCTTTGCTTTGAACCACTGCATTTCTGAATTTGATGTTTATGGTTATGTAGTCTATCTTGTTTTTCGTGTCACTTCCTGGGCTTCTCCATGTCCATAGACGTCGTGGGTGTTCTTAAAACCAGGTGTTAGTTACTACCTGGTCATTTGCTATGCACTATTGAATCCATTTTTCTCCTCGTTCGTTGCGGATACCTAAACCAAAGTTTCCAGTTGTCATACCTTCCTTCTCCTTGCCTACTTTGGCATTCAAATATCCCATGATGATTCTGATTTTTTCTTTTTTGGCTTTTACATTGAGCCTTGACATTGTCTAGAGTGGAGTAAAAAGATTCTATTTCTTCCTCCCTGCTGTGTTGTTGGTGCATAGATGACTACAATTGCTATGTCTCCCTTTCAGTTTGACCAGGGGAACGCTTTCGGAGAACTGGAAGTATTCTAAAACGCATTTCTTCATTTCTTTGTCCGGTATTAAGCCGACTCCTTTTTAATTATTTTTGCCACCTGCGTATATTATCCTATGGTTGTTGCTTCTGAAGTCTCCATTATTTGGCCATCTGGTTTCGCATAGTGCAATTTTCACTGTATAATTTTCGATGTATATTCGTAGCTGATTTAAGATTATCATGCAACAGCATAATATTTTGTTTTCGTCACGCTTAAAAAAGAAGACTTATAGACAAATAAGAACAAGACAATGAAAGAATGGTTAAATATATTATAGATAGACAAGTCCAAAAGTAAACATTCTGGTAGTAAGAGAAGAGTGTATGCGAGAAGAAAGCCAAGACAAAGAATGAATTATGAATGTGTTATTCCAACAGTTAAGCATAACAGTGTATCTGTTATGGTGTTGAGATGTTTGGAAGAAGAGAAGACCGGAATCAAGTTTGGAAGCTTGATTCAGGTCAAAAGAAGCATGAATAAAGTACTATATCATTCGATTTTGCAAAGACATACTTAACCATCTGAATTATGCATAATTGGAAAAATCTCCTTTTAACAAGACAATGATCCAAAAAAAACTCTTTTTATATTATATCAAAATTACTTCGAGTCAAAAAGAAATTATTACTTAGCTATCTTAATCTCCTGACCTCTCTCCCATTAAAGTAGTATGAGAACTGGATAGAAAAGTTTGAAGAGAATACCCAAACGTGAGAAGAAGAGTTTCTTCAGTGCTTGAAGTAATCCTTGCAAAGGTCTGACATCTACTTTTTTCAAATACTGTTGGAAAGAATGCTAAGAATTTGTAAAGCAGCATTTATGGCGTGTGGTAGTGTTATTGACGAAAATAACGAAAATTATAGTTATAATGAAGTGATTATTTTTGTCGAAATAAAGGCAACTACACTCTAATTTCTGGCATTTTATCTTTTACAGATATTTAACATTTTAAGGTGTTCTTTTTAAGAAATGCAGTGTGGGATTTTTTGCTTGTAGTATATATATTTGTGAAATATAAAATTCTTTTTATTTTAAATAAAGAAAATTTTATTAAGATGGTTTGTATTTATAAATATTAAAAATATATAAAGTGAAAATTTGTTGAGCTTGTAAAATTACTGCTTCAGTAAATGTGTAATATATTGGCTTAAAAATGTATTCCGAAAAAGTCGGAAATTGTTGCTCAGATTAGAGTAAATACTTTTATAGATTTTATCTCAGAAGATTTGCTTGCGTGACTATTAATATTAGATTGGAAATGAAGATATCGTTCTATCTCACATTAAATATTGCCAAAGTATCTTTTAATGTTATTACCTGAGGAAAATATCAACATTCATAATTAAAAAGTTCAATTATTTGAGATTCTTATACAATTTTTTTATTTAATTCAAGAAATGTTGCTATATATATATATATATATATATATATATATATATAGCATCTGATCTATTCCTTGATACACGATGTCAAATGTTATTACTGTTAAGTACCCAATAAAATTGGAGTCTTAATAATTAGAGGAAGAGTTGAAATTTTTCTCCGTATATAATAAATAGTTTTGTTTTCTTTCAAATGAAAAGGGGTGGGTAAGAAATTCATTTAAAGTTTCAAAAGGGCAAAATTAATAAATGAATTGACCTTAGTGAAATCAAGGGTTCAGAACGTTTCTTCAGAAAATGAATAAATAAATGCCCACCTTTCCACTAGGCCAACTAAGTGTATGCAATTTAATGTTTTTACAAATTGGTATTAAACTACCGATCTTAGGAAAAGTACCAGCATCTGGCGAATATGCCATGGGAATTTCAACTGCTGATGTTAGTGTCTATTAGAAGTATTTAGAATAAATTATTTGCTAATGTGTGATTCTTTTATTTAAAACGAGAATTGTTTGGAATATTCTAAATAAATAATTAGGATAATATAGATATTTATATGAACAAAAATGCAGATACAAAAATATTTGGCGAAAACTTTGAACAGAGATCACAGAACTAGAAAAAAAGAAATTGAAAGCAGGGGCAACACACACACACACACACAAACATGTACTTGTGTATGTGTGAGCGTGTTTGTGTGTGTGCGCGCGCGCGTGTGTAGAGTTACACCTAGAAGCGCATAGGCTTATACACATATGGGTGACACACACACACACACGCACACACACAAATATTGGTAAGTATAGCGCTTGTTTCAGATTTGTAACAATATATAATCATCCCTACACACACACACACACACACACACACATATATATATATATATATATATATATATATAATACGCATTTGTGTAAATATATAGATGTGTCAGTATAGGTATGTTGTATTTTTCATATAAGCATTAATGGTAGGAGTTATCTAATACCATTTATTTTATACATGAAAGATATCAAATTAATTTTTTCCATTTACTGAGTATTGAGTAATACTGAAAATAAAATAAAAATATACGATGAATAAATATATTACTGAAGGCTTGAGGCGAGCGTCTCGTCGATTCCATTTCCAAGTCTGACATAAAAGATATACGATAAAAATAAAAGCAATGAAAACATCCTGTAGGCAAAGGGGAATAAATCTTGGAATCTTAGATAAAAAGTGAATTTCAAACATTCACATGTTTTATAAAAATAACATCAATCTCATGGCAGGAAGGAGTGCCGTTGTCATCTCGAAGATCTTGTCATTAGATTTTTCTCTCTTGTTATCTTTGTTTTTGACTCGTTAGAATGAGTGCTATTTTTTCATATCTTATTTTTGAAACCAAGAATGAAATTCCTAATACTTGGCTTACATTAAAAGACATCGTTATGCGAAATGATATTATTTATCATAGTTCATGTCGATGTTATCAATTTTTTACTTGTCACTTATTGCATGAAAAAGAATTCGCGATTACTAAATTCGTTACTATTTAAAAAATATGAGTGGGTGCTGAAAATTTATTGACCTGAGGTGATTCTTAAAATAAGTGTCCTCATATCTGGTAATTGAAATACTGATTTGGGGGAGTTTCTGATAAGGTTTGTGTTTTTGCATGTGGCTCTATGTCTATGCACAAGTCAGATGAAGAGCTAACTAATTGAAAATGTGCATTTATATGTTCAAACCAACGTACAAAAATCATAAAATACATATATGCTTATATCCACTATATTATATACAGGGTGTTTCAAAAAGTTGATATCATTTTTTAATTTAATAACTTGACCAGTTTTCATTCAAATGATCTCAATGTTTACACCATATGTCAAAATACCCCCCAAAATTGTATGTTTAACGTTTTACGTTTTTATCTACAGGATGCTTTCTTGGTCATTACACTCTTAATATATTCAAATTTAAGGTCAACCGTTATCTTCCCCACATATCCCCATGAACTGTGCCCCTTACTATGTAACACTCAACCACGAGTTACCCTTTGAGATTTGTACATGGTGACCATCATTGTAAAGAAAAAGAACGTATAGAAATACTATAACCTGGAAGAAAAAGCGTTTTCTGTCTCAGAGTCTGCTTAAATACAGTTGAACAAAACTGTGCAGCGTGCATTTGTGAGAGAATTCGCTAAATATGAACCCATGTAATGGCTATTAGAACATAGTAAAACATGTTTAAAGAGGAAGGCTATTTGACAGTAAAAACGAGATTGACAACCAATATTTATAATAGAAGAGATGGTCGAACGTGTTCTGAAAATACTTTTGCAGAACCCCAAAAAGTCTATAAGAAAAACAAGTCTGAAAACCCAAATTTCTCTAACGACAATTTGGTGTGTCGTAAGGAAACACTTGTTAATTACACCCTACAAGCTGATTCGACGTGTGCAGTGTCACAGGCGGTGCGCATATTGAAAACTTGTGAAATCTCTGAAATTAACATAATTTTGAATTTCTTATTCAAAATTTAATGAAGCAATTCTATTTTGCTAAAAGATAAGCCTCTTTCATTTCGTTTATCTAGAGAATATGTATTTACTCAGGTACCTTCATGTCAAATGATATAAATTCTGTATAATAATGGCTACTCTTTTCTGAGTATGTTCCTTAGCTACAGACGTTAGCAAATATCCGTTGGATAAAGCTGTTTAGGGAGCTTTGTCTCTTTTTGACATCCTACAGCACCAACTTGTGATTTATACTACCACTATGCTGAGTAGATTTTAATCATAATTTCTGGAATCGAGCTCCTGTTGTGGTTAGTACTTAAACGAGGCTTTTACACTCAAACCCTTGCGAACGGTGATTTGTGACCTCCTGCTAGCACAATCAATCACGTCTTCTGAACTGTTTTGTTTACCCAATTCCAGTTTCAAAATTTAAGTTAAAACCGCACTATGTTCTGAAGAGAATGAAACATTTCGGCGTAGCTAATTAGGCGTTGCCAATTCGGCGTCGCCATTTCAACGGAAATTTTTTCGGCGAAGAGATGTTTTGGCGTCTGATTAGTTTGTCAACTCGCTATAAATCTGATTTCAACTTCGCGCTATGAGCCAATATGATCATATCACTCGCTTTCAATCCATAGAAAAAGATAGAAAAATACTTGGATGTATTAGTAATAATTTTTCCTGAGGGACTGTTTTATTGGTTTAAGGATACTTATAGGTGTAGAAACGCAAGGATGAACCCACTTGTTACTCCTGAGATATGGAACCTTTATGAACGTATTCTAAACAATGAAAATCGGACCAATAATCCTGCCAAAGCTGCCAATCGACGTTTGCAATATGCACAATCCCATCATCTGGAAATTTATTGATGCCCTAAAGAAAGTAAAGAAAGGTCGTGACGAAAAGTTGATCGTTGGATATCAGGCCCCCCAAAGTTAAGAAATATAGAGATACTGATGAACAAATAAAAAAAATTATATTGGAAGTTGAATCATTAGCTCTTATTGAATTTCTTACAGGTGTCACTCATAATTGAAAAAGTAAACAGATTTTTTAATATTTTTATGATACATTTTTTGGAATTCAAGTTTTTAACTTACGTTATTTCATCCGTTTAAAAAAGTGCAACATTTGATTCTAAGAATAAATGACAAAAATATCAATAAGCGTTTAATTTTTTTATTTTCCTTGCAAAAATATATGAGTCCATTTTTAAAGACAGTGACGGCGAAATGTTCTGAAGCCGATTCAGCTAGGCCAAATAGTCTTCTCATTTATCTGCTGCCAAATCGGCCACGCCGAATCGGCAACGTCAAATGGGTTACTCCGAAACTTAGCAAATCTGTTTTTAAAATCCTGCCCAATGGTGCCACATGTTAGGAATCAAGAATTCATCTTGACAAATCCAAACACAGCTCCTATGGTTGGAAAACAAATGTTATAGCTACTCAGCCAAAAGATATCTCCTTTCTCGTATGGCTGATAAAAATTAAATGCATAAAAAAGGCAAAAGGGAATTATATTAGCCAATTGCGTTTTTTTCTTTTTAGTCTACATCTTATCAGGAGAAGCGCCCGTGGCGGTTTATCGGATGACGGCATCAGTCATTTAATTTATTATTGTGTTTCGCAGTTATTTGTGTTTGTGGATGAGTCATATTAATAAAAGTGATGACATATGTATTCTTAATTATGAAAATAGTTACTGGGAATTTCTTTATAAAAATATCCGCAACAATTATATCTATGATAGAATGAATGTGCTTTTCAAATGATTGCTAGTTTAAATAGGTAGAAAGTATTTACACGTTTCTCAACCGTAGGAAAGGAAAACAAATGTCATCAATAAGAAGGAAAAAAGCAGAAAATGAATAAGAGGATAAAAACGAGAGATTCAAAACGAAGAAAAATAAATAATAAATAATAAATACAGACAAGAAATACAGATCATTTTCACTGTGCAAGTGGAAGGCATAGTGTGAGAATTTCAGTTTGTAAGGTAAAAAATATCTTTTCAAATACCGAACAAATTTAGAAATAAACACAGACGACCTATAAAATGCTTATATGAAAAGTAGTTAATATATGTGCAACTTCCTAGGTCGAAAGACATTTAAATAAAAGGTAAAAAAAAAAATAAATAAGCTAAAGAGCACTTGTATATATATATATATATATATATATATGTGTGTGTGTGTGTGTGTGTGTGTGTGTGTGTGAGAAGTAACCTTTCTTTTAAGCATGTTTTTCCTTTTTGTTAGTGAAAAGGAATGTAAAATGTTCCGTAATGATTTTTCCAAACGCTATATATATATATATATATAAGGTGAGTTTGAATCTCGACATGGTCAAGTTGTCAGGAAAGTGACTTCTTGATGTTATCGGTTCGAGAAAGTGATTTCAGCGTGCGGCATCTTTGGTAAGTGCCTGAAATCATATCACGAGTATTGGGTATTGAAATTAAGTAGATTTAACTATTTGAGAGCTGTCGATGCACCAAGATAGATTAGATAGAAACACCAAGTCGCAAGTCATCGGGACCAAGGGTTTCAGCATACTTGCCCTGTCCAGACTGTTGATCCCGCAAGATAATACGCGTTCTCCCAGAAACTTTAACTAATGTCTACTCAGTATTAGTTGCAGTAAAAATCAGTTGGGCTCTGTTGATATTGAACAAATAAAATGTACCTGAGTAAGCGTCTTCAACGGGGATTAGCTAGTCGCTCTTATAGACAAGCATACTCGAATACAAGTGGTCAGCCATGTATGTATATATATATATATATATATATATATATATATATATATAGAGAGAGAGAGAGAGAGAGAGAGAGAGTGTGTGTAGTTTGAATTACCTATTTAAGAAATACACACATTTTGTCATCTGAAATTATACGAAACTATGTCTGTTAAATTTGAAACATTTGTTTTTGAATGTTTTTTTTCAGAAATTATTTCGTTATTACTGTAGAAAATTTGTGAATTCTTTAAATAGGTAATTAAAATAATGCTATATCAGCGTGACCTCTGTAGCTGAATTAGTTTCCCGGACGCAGGTTTGGTATCTGCTAGAAACACAATGTTTCTTTAGTAGAAAATCTCAACCTACCCCAGTTGTTATTAATTTTATTGTTTAATAAAATAAAATAAAAGCAAAGATAGCAGCCTAATTAAGCGTACCCACTAAAAATATGATTTAGAGTAATAAAGAAATAATGACGGATACAAAAACTTAATTAAAATAATTTTTGTTTACATTTCAGATACGAAATTGAAGCTAACAGATATGTAATTGTAGAAGTGCCAACGAGAGTATTTCTGCATGCCTTAAATTCAAACATCGCTCTATCAATGCGGCATTTGTAGCTGAATTGGTAAAGGCACGTTTCATCTACGGAATCACCTACATATATAAGTATGAATCTAACCTAGAGCCAACAGATCTACCTAGGCTTCACCTAACGGATCGTCAGAGCAAGTTGGCTCGTACCATATATATATATATATATATATATATATATATATATATATACTATAGTCATCCGCTGTTTCTGTGTATCACAGCTCATCTATTTGAGGTCAGCCACACACTATAAAAAAACAATAAGAATATTAAACTGATGTTCTAAAATACAGTTTTTTTTTCATTGGCAGATACGTTAATAATTCGGGAAAATATTACACAGCTGGCATGAATATATTTAACAGATAAACACAGTATTTTTGTTATTTTTCTGTTTTATTCTCTTATAACTAAACACTGAATGAAACACTGAATGAGTCGTCAGGACGGTGTTTTCACTAACATGAATATATTCGATTGTTTAGTAAGGACTAAAGAAACTGTAAAATATACAATTCACTATTGCTTAGGATCGTTGTTGCACTGCATATGGAAGTAGAATATACATTAAGACACCAGGAAAAATATTCATTGCAATTCCTATTATCATGTGAGTGATCAAATTTCATGCTGCATTGAGAATTTTTCAAAGTAACTAGAAGAATAAGTATTTTATATGCTAAAAGTAACAACTTCTATGCAGATGTATGCAATATTTTATTTTTATTAACTGCGTTAGAGTGAGTCTACGGATACTAATGAAGTAACACGATTTAATTAAGATAATTGTTGATAGATTTACGTAGCAAAATAAGAAAAAGAAGACGTCAAATGTACGACACCCAAGAGATTAAGAAAAACACAAATCATGATGTTAATTAATCGTAATTAAAAAATTCAGAAAATCAAACCAAAAATTCTAAATAACAAAATTACGATTACGAAATCTTTAACTAAGTAAAAAGAAGAACTAAAAAAAAAAACCTAACAAAACACATTTAAAAAAGTATTCCCTTTCTATCTATCTATCTATCTATCTATCTATCTATCTATCTATCTATCTATCTATCTATCTATAAAGGGATACAGAAACGTTCTCAGCCTGTCCCACTTCCTTAAATCTGATCAAATGACATAAATTTGTTTTGGAATGGCTTCTTGATCTAGCCGAGAATATTTCAGCACAGCTTCGTATGTATGTATGTATGTATGTATGTATGTATGTATGTATGTATGTATGTATCATACTATCATGTCTACTTTTGAAAACTCTTCCTTAAAACAATTGAATATAAAGTATTATAATTGCATATAATGTACAATAAAAAACAGAGAAAGGAAATTCTGCTGTCTATTCATAGACAGCAAAATTTCCTTCATCAGACGTCAAAATGAGGTTAATCTGGGATTTTAAGAAAAAAAAGAAAGATTTCCCATATAGAGTCAGATGATTAGACACAATAAACAATCGCAGAAGAACAAGTCTCTTAAAGAATACTTAATAACAATAGTTCAACTCTTACTATGACAGCAAAAAAGAGAAAAAATTGAAAGAATCAAACCATGACCATCCGAAAGGAAGTTCATTTTTTGTAAGATAAGTGAATATTTTTAAAGAAAGAAAATAATGTCAAAAATACTTGGCATCACTTGAATCAATGAAGAAGAAATCTGTTCTTCTGTTGATGTTGAAAAATAAAGAATAATTCGTGTCATCACTTTATAAATATTCATTACTAGTGATCACGTGACAACAATCTTTTCAATTAGTCTGTACTACCGTGGTCTGCATCCCCTCAGTTTTTATTGTCTTTTATTTGTTTTAGTGCCTTTGATACTGGTCCTAGAGCATAACGGTTTATAGGCAACATCGTAATGTCTATTAGAACTACCAGATTATTGTTGAAATTTGTTGTAGACATTACTTAATTTCGATATTAACTTTCGCAATGAAAGACAAGATAAACTAGATTGCTTTAAAGGATATAAAGTCGCTTTTTGTAGTTATCTTTAATATTGTTATTCAACTGGGAAATTTGGATAAAACAATTAAAATAAAAGAGATTTTTAATTTTTCTCACCATAGAAGTTTAAATGAATTTTATGTGATCTGATTTTTAAGAATAAATATTTACCTCTTCTCTCCACAAACACGTGATGTGAAACAAAGTCGTATTTAGTGTGGGAGACTCAAACATGCACGCTCGCGTCAAACCATCGTATAAGCTGACCTCGATGACGACTACTGATCCACCCCTCTAGTACAATGAGTGGTTCTGCTTCAGACATCTCTTCTTTGAAACCGGGCAGCTCGCTGTATTTATTTTTCTCAGAAGCGTATCTGTCCTGTGACAGAGACACAACTGAGCCGTACTCTGCCCGAAGACAGAGACGCAACTGAGAGATAATGACCCCTACCCGGCAGGCCAGATAATTATTTATAAGAATTTTAAGTCAGGTAAGTGGTGATTTGTAAGAATATCAATAAAATGAAGCTGCGACGGAGAAAATAATGTGGGTCAAAGTAAGTATGTTGTTCAGTGCCACAGATTTGCTTGTCAGTTGTCTGACCTTAAGAAATTGATCATGTCCACTAGATGCTGCGACACAGTGCATTTTTGTTAATATGTGGTAATAGTGAGAAACCATCATGGCTGGATGCCAAGAGTGTTGTTTTTTTAAGTTTGTATGATGTGGCAGCCGTAGTGACGTGGAAATTGTATCTAGATATTTGGAAAATCCTTCAATCGGAGAACGTCTGAACAGACTGGGTTATTAGCATTTCTAACTGGGCCACATCTGCATGGTTATGCGCTGCTTTTATGTAACCTTCTGCGCACCAGTGGCAGTTCTGCTTTGCTTGGGGTGAAATGATAAAAAATCAGCATATTGCGCACATTTAGCTGTGATTTATGTGCCTTGTATACACATTATCAGAATGGTAGGTATGTGGGGCTTCGCATATTTGTACACAAGCGTTACTTTACTGGAATACTTCTCTCTCACTTAATAATAATCATAATTATAATAATTAGTAAAACGCTTGTAACTATAAACAGATTATTTTTAATTTGAGATGAAGATGCATCCCTTTAACCTGATCAAATGTTAAAATCAACCGAATAGCAAAAGAGAAAATCGAAAAGTGAGTACAGCTGTCAGAAAGAAACAGAAGCAAAATATAAATATTTATTTGAAAGTTGCACATTTCTGAAGATGACAATCATATATTTTTGCTCACTCAGAGCAGTTCTACATACATTTGAAATAACTTTGGGAGGCTTGAAAATTCGAGAAAATTAAGGTAATCTTATTACAGCATTGCGGCAAAGGAACTAAGAGATAGTAATCATTTGAGAAGACATGCTGTCGATCGATTGCTAACGATATTACCGGCATGATGATAATAATAATAATAATAATAATAATAATAATAATAATAATAATTTTTCAGCATTTTTCCATTTTTTTATTCAATAAAAACCTTGGGAGCCACTCGTGGTAGAGGGTTGCAGTTGAAGTGATAATAATGATGGAGTAGAAAAATGTGACTGAAAGGAAGTGGAAATTGTGAGAATAAGGAAAACAGATAAAGATTGACCCTTGAATTGAAAAGGCCAAGATTAAAGAGTTTATAAAAACATCCTCATAGGAGTTTGAAAGATGCTGTATAAATAACATTTTCTTCTAATATTGGCAACACGAAGAAAGTGAAGGTGATTCACTTCTGTAGAAATATTATGACATGATCTCGCAATAAATGTCTTAACGAGCTGAGTTTAAGAAATAGAGCTCATCTGGATATTTACCATAGTTGAAACGTGTCTGTGTGAAAGTGCTTGTACAATTGAAAACTTCTCACCATAAGTCCATGAAAATGCCTTTTAAATTTGTCAATGTGCACGCGCAAGCGAGAGAGAGAGAGAGAGAGAGAGAGAGAGAGAGAGAGAGAGAGAGAGAGAGCATCATCAGTCTAGATATAACAGCAATATTCTAGTTTTCATTTAATGTAACTCTTGCTTTTTATTGGGTGAAACTGGGCATAAAGTTTAGCAAATAATAATTCAGTTCTCTTTATGTTAGTATTGTAGAATTTGTACAAATCCGGTATTAAATTGCAGAGCTAGACAAACGATAACGGATGTTTAAAGAGGCGGGAGATATTGATTTGTCAGCCAGGTGCATTGCTTGACTTGTACAGATTTTAGCAACAAGTGTTTTTTATCATCAGGGAAGGAGTTTATGAACACATTTGTATCAAAATTAGCATCCTCTGGGTACATGGCAGCAGTAAATAATTTCAGCTTTGTACTTAATATTTTTTGTAATGGATTGATATGGTTGCTAAGTTAGCAATCACGATTTTCTGAAGAGATTCGGCTTATCTATTTTTTTATGGAATTATACATCTAACGACGTCTCATGGGAAGATCAAACGAAAGGTTGTGTTAACAATAGGAAGAACACAAAGAATGAGTTCAATTGTCGTAACAAAATTTGTAATAATTATTGTTCTTCTTAGCTTTATAGAAACTAGAGAGCGTTTTTGTGTAAAAGACTTATCGTTTAAGATATTTGAATACTGGTTTAACTACATCAGTAGGAGGTATTCAAGAATTTATAACTTTTAAATCATTAAAATCATGTTTTAATTTGTATACTGCATAGATTCTGTCTAACATATCAATATATAATACAGTTTTATATATTAAAAACTTGTCTAATACGATTTTATATCTTTTCTAATACGATTATATATATTATCTAATATATTTTATATAATACGATTATATGTTAACATCTTATCTAATGCGATTATACAGTGACCTGCAAAAGTTTACAACACATTACAAAAACCATTTTTTTTAGATATTCCTAACGCAGTTACATTAATCAAAGTTTTACTGGTTGTAGAACATAGATTTAGGTATTTACTGAAACGTTAAGATAAAAAAAAACTTAAAAAAACTATCCCACAAAGAAAAACCGATACTTAGTTACTCAAAAGTGTACAACAGATTTTTGTTTACAACTGTTTTTCTTTTTATAAATGTGTTCAAATTTTGATAGAATGTTCTAAATCAGGATGGGAATTTTTAGAATTTTTAGAACGTTCCAGCTTAATTCTATGGTTACCTTTAGCAATGATTAAACGCATTGTGTCATTATTTTCCTGACCACCGTCTTTTAAAAATTGACAACATGGGGAAAAGCAAAATAATTGATCAAGACCGCTGTAAACTTATACTTGACCTTCATACAAATGGCCTTGGTTTTAGAAAGATATCTAGTCAGTTAATTGTGTCATTGAGCTCAGATCAAACGATAGTTTGACACTGGAAGACGTGTCATTCCATTCCTCAAAAAAGCTCTGGTTGTCCTAGAAAGGTATCGAAACGTACGGCAATATTATTGGCGAGGAAAGTTGCCAACGAGTCCTAAGTTACGCATGAAAAACTTTTGGAAGAATTAGATGTAAGTGGAATAAAAGTGAGTACGGATAAAATTAGTCGTTTACTTTGTTGATATGACATCTTTTTGAGGATTGTATAGAAAAAACTACTTCTTAAGCAAAAAAAGTTCTTGCTAGACTAGATTTTCTAAGCGAACATTCTATCAAACCTGCAGTAATTTAGGAACATGTTCTTTAGATGAAATGAAAATTGAACTTTTTAGCATGAATGCTGTGGTAAATGTCTGGAAAAAGAAAAGTAATGAAGAATACTATCCAAACAGTAACATTTGGAGACCGGATCAATCATGATTTGGGATTGTTTTAGTGCCTAAGCTTTGGGGAGCATTATAATATTAGAAGGGATGATAAATGGAGCATATTACAGGGATAGTTTGGAGAAAAGTTTACGTCAAAGTGGACATTTGCTATGCTTAAAACCAAGTTGGGTATTTCAACAAGATAACAAGCCTACACACCGTGCAGAACTTGCAAAATCATGGCTAAGTTCAAAGAGAATCGATCTTCAGATCTTCCAATTGAAATATTATGGAGAGAGCTGAAACTGAAAACGGTTAAAAACTTTTGCGTTATTAAATATTGGTTTTTGTTTGTGGGTTATTTTTATTCATTATTTTTAAAAAATCTGATAGTTTGACGAAAAGCTTAAACATATGTATCATTAGCAGTAAAAGTTTCATTAGAAATATCTTAAGAAACGTTTTTTGTAATGCGTAGTAAACTTTTACGTGGCGCTGTATATGTTAAAATTTTAGTCACTGAATTCAGATTTTAACTTGAATATTTCTGCATCAGTATTACAGACGTTGATCTTCAAGCCAAAGTCCAAGTAAACACTTCGAGCTTCCATATATATAGTTTAGCGTGTCAAGCAGATAGAAATATCAGTAAGAACATTCACTTTTAAAGCTTGTGGAAGACAGACTGGACTCACTCAAGTTAAAGCTAAGCTGGTTCATTGTAAAATACTTTCGCAATTATTTCAAATATAATTGTTTTTGAATGTTAAAATGTAGTATATATTTGCGGAGTATTATATTGTAAATGCAACTGCGAGATGTGAACATTTAATTCCAGGAATGATCGCAGCATATCATTCTGGGTTAGTTAAATATTTGTACCCGAGCACGTTCAGATATGTCACCATCTCAGCTTTTTTAAGATTCAGTTAAGTAGAATCATTTGTTCTGAGCAGTAGATAAATGTGCACGTGTTTATGTTATGCCGAAGACAGTGAAAGGAATCTGGAGCATCCAATTCAAATCCACTTTTGAGCAAAGTGGTAGTAAAACTTTATCACTATTAAAAATAGTTTAGATGTTATGTGGAAAACGATGATTTTGAACGGCACAGGTACTTCAAGGAAGTGACGGAAAATTGAACTGCTAAGATAACCTGATATGTATATTTAAAAGTGGAATAAAATAATTAATACTTATGTAAACACAGAAAATATTTTTGATCAATGGCACACTTTTATATTTGTTTTTAATTATTGTAGATTCCTTGGTGTATTTTTTAAAAATAATTCATCATCATCATCACCATCGGTCCCATAACTGGATGTGGTCAAAGTGTCACTGCGTAGCTGAGCAGCTAACTTTCTCCATAACCTATTACTCAATAAATCCCGGGCCAAAATAATAAAGCAACCACTTTTAGGCAAAATTTATTCATCAACATAGTCTCCTTCACTGATTCCAATGTTTCTCTAACAATTCGATGCCATTTTTGTAGAACGATTTGCCTTTGGTTTGAAATACGCCTTAGTTTTCGATATTACCTCTTCATTAGAGCCAAATCTCTTTCCCTAGAGCAATCTTTTGAATTCTGCAAACAGCCAGAAGACCTCGGGGACCAGATCTGGAGAATAGAGTGGATCATTTTGAAGTGCAATTCATGAAGTTTTGCCATCGTTGCAATCGACTTGTGACACGGTGCATTGTCTTGGAGAATGATCACTTCTTTCTTCATTCGTGACCGTTTTTTCGTGATTTCTTTCTTCAAACTCATCAATAATGCAATATAATATTTGCTATTTGATGATTCTTACTTTCTCAAGGTAATCAATGAACAAAATACCTTGCGCATTTACAATATGGAGGCCAAAACCTTGCCTGCTGATGTTTGCGTCTTTGGTCGCTTTGGACGGCTTTTACCTATTGCTGCCAACTCAGCTGACTGTCAACACTTTCTTGTTGCGTTGAAACCATTGCAAACAACGCTCTGAATCGTCGACGTGTTGTTGTTTTTGATCGATTGTGAGCAAACGCGGCACCCACTTTCAACGCAGCTTTCTCATTGACAAATGTTCATGCAAAATGTTGAATACAATATCTTTTTATATGTTCAACTTCTCTGATATCTCACGCAACTTCAATTTACGATTGGGCAAAACGAGATTGTGGTTTTGTTTGGTGTTTTCCGGGATAACTGTCGATTTTGGGCGACCTGAGCATCCTGCGTAATTTGTGTGTGTACGATCGCGTTTAAGGCCAGCATACTACCTCTTAACCCTTGTTTCCGGTGATAAAGAGCCCGAAAAGCCATTGCTTTCCTTGAACAATATTTTTCTCATCAGAAAGAAATGCTTTATAAACACACAAAATTCAGATGTTTTCATTGTTTTGAAAATTTGCCACAGTAGCTTCATTTAAATAAATGTAATTGGTAAACTAATAATCCGATTGGGCCCTATTTTGTCATGGGCCATCTGAATATTAATACTTCACAAAAATCCTATAGATTTGTTGTTCGTGGTTCCATCTATGTGTCAAGCCCGTGTATTATTGGGTGATGTTATATGTTTTGGTTGCGTGCCAATGTCTGAATGTAAATGATCCTCCAGATCAATTAGTGACACTCTCAGTCCAATTCTATCGTCTACCGTTTCATCTTTAGCTTAAGGCGGAACCTTGTACAATGGCAGCGGAAACATCATTGACTCTGATGAAGTGTCCATACCATTTCAACTTTATTTTTTTCACAGTAAGTATTAGATCTATCAACATGCGTGATTCATATCTGATGGTGTCTCGCACAGCGTCATTTTTATTCGTTTTTCATAAATACCTAGGATAGTTCTTCAGCATCTCATTTCTAATACGTGGATGTTTTGCCGTGAATGCCGTTAAGATTCGAAGACGTACGGATTTACATGGCCAACACCCGCAACAACCATTTAACTTGGACTTAAATCAGATGTGATTGTCTTCCGAGGTAATGTTAAATTTTGCGACACTTCCTATTGTTTGTTTTTAATAATTAGGGTAACAAAATATCTTTCTGGTGTTTATACTATGGATTTTTCAATCACTAAGTCCCTTACACAAATGGTGGCGTTCTGCACGCGTTTCTCTAATAATCCTAACGGACCTGACTCACTGGTAGATCTCTGTTTTACTTCCATCACTGACTCTTGCAATATCAAGCAACTCTGCCCACTCGGAAACTCTGACCATGCGGTGGTTTCCGTTAACATCTTCTTCCACTCCAACTCCACCCAAGAACCTCAGACTAGTAGAATATCTTACTACTACCAAAGATCCGATTGGGATTCGTTCTGCAATTTTCTTTTAGACGTCCCTTGGAACAAAGTTTTTAGTCTTCCTGTTGAGGACTGCGCGGCTGAGGTCACTTCTTGGGTTAAGGCTGGCATCGATTTTTTCATCCCAGTCAGAAAGTTGAGACTCAAATTACACTCGTCTCCTTGGTTCTCTCCCGCTTGCTCGGCCGCCATCGCCCATCGAAATAATTTCTTCCGGCTTTATCGGAGTTACGCGTCGGACCATAACAGGCGCCTCTTTGCCTCTGCTCGCAATGAGTGCAAGAGGATACTTAAAGAAGCTAAGCTGCTGTTTGCAGCCAGAATGAAGCAGCGCATAGCATCCCGTAAGTTTGGTTCCAAAAACTACTGGAGGCTCTGCAAAAGTGTACTAAACAATAGCAAAACCTCAACCTCCCTCTAATCAACGAATTTGAGGTCATCACCTCTACAACAGACAAGGCTGAGTGCTTTACTTGTAGATTCTTCACCAACTCGACACTAGACTCATCTAGAGTATCTGAACCCGACTTTCCACCCAGAACTGAGGCCCTCGGTGGTCTGTAACACAATTTCAAATCTTAATCCCAATAAAGCAAGCATTTGCGACGGAATCCCAATCATTGTCCTTAAAAGATGCTCCCCTGAACTCTTCTCTGTTCTCTCCAAACTCTATAATTACTGCCTTTCTGATTTTTGCTTTCCTGTCTGCTAGAAGTTCTCCTCCGTGGTTCCAATATATAAAAATACTGACGAAGTCTCTGACTCCTCTAATTATCACCCTTTCAGCCCCCTAACGATTTTTGGTAAAGTCTTCGAAGTCATCATCAACGCCGAGGTGGTACAACATTTTACAGCCCACAGACTCTACTTTGGCAAGCAGTATGGTTTCCGCTTCACCAGATCTACTGCTGATATGCTCACGATCATCAATGAGTATATACACCAGGCTCTCGACAAGAACGGCAAAGCCCAAACTGTTACCCTAGATATTTCCAAAGCGTTTGACAGAGTCTGGCATGCTGGCCTCCTATGCAAGCTGCGGGCTTATGGTATAACAATTGTTTGACCTAATCCAGTCATTCCTTTCAAATCGCACAATGAAGGTGGTATTGAACGGACATCCCACCCCATACTATCATACGAACCTGGGTGTCACTCAAGGCTCTATTCTAGGTCCTACGCTTTTCTTGATTCTCATTAACGATCTCCCCGATGTAATAAGATGCCGAGTAGGCATATACGCTGAAGATACTACGGTTTAATCTGCCGAGGCTGACAAAGCAAACCTCGCTGGTGAGCTTGAAAGGGACCTCTAATCTGTGATGGATTGGGGTAAGAAGTGGATCGTGAGTTTTAATGCTTCCAAAACGAAGCTGCTATTTATTAACCATCATAGACAATCGCTTCTACCCCCCATTAGCATGGATGAGGCTAGTCTCCCTAAAAGTAAAACTGCGCCTTCTCGGTTTAACTCTCACAACACACCTCACGTGGAATGATTATATAGAATCCATAGCCAAATCCGCTGATAAGAAGGTCGGTTCTCTGTGCGGGACCAGGAAGTTTTTCCCGTTTGAAACAATCCTGCACATATAGAAATCTATCATATGCCCGTGCATTGAATACTGCTGCCATATCTGGTCGGGTGCTCCATCTAGGTGTCTTTGACAAAATTCAACGGAGAATCTGTAATGTGATCGATCCCGACTTGGCAGCTAGGATACAGTCACTTTCTCATCGGCGAAATGTGGCTTCCCTGTGTCTCTTCTACAAATACTTTCACGGCTTCTGCTCCGATGAACTTAGCTCACTGGTGCCTCCCCCTATATGTGAATTTACTCGAGCCACAAGATTAACAACTAGGTCCCACACTTTTACTGTGAAACCAATAAAATTGTACCCCTCAGCTTCTTTTCACGTACTTCCCGCCCGTTGCATTGGATATATCTAAGGCGTTCGACAGAGTTTGGCATGCTGGCCTTCTATGTAAACTGCGGAGCTATGGTATAACTGGACATTTGTTTCAACTAATCCAGTCATTCCTCTCTAACCGCACAATGAAGGTGGTATTAAACGGATATGCCTCCCAGAACTACCATACAAACGCAGGTGTCCCCCAAGGCTCCATCTTAGGTCCTACACTCTTCCTGATATATATTAATGATCTCCCTGATTCCATAAGAGCCCAAATAGGTTTGTACGCCGATGACACCACAGTTTACTCTCGCCTCCTACAAAAATCTGGTGTAGGCGTCAAAGCTAACCTCGCAGCCGAGATTGAAAAAGACCTCCAATCCATATTGGACTGGGGTAAGAAATGGCTAGTAAATTTTAATGCTTCTAAAACGAAGCTACTCTCAATTAACCATCATCGACAATCTCACCTACCTCCCATTAGCATGGACCAGGCTTGCCTCCCAGAGAGTAAAACACTGCGCCTCCTTGGTCTCACACTTTCAGCGGACCTCAAATGGAATGACTATATCGAATCCATTGCTAAATCCACTGCTATGAAAGTCGGTTCTCTGTGTAGGGCCCGGAAGTTTTTTCCGTCTAAATCCATCCAGCACATTTACAAATCTACCATCCGCCCGTGCATTGAATACTGCTGCCATATCTGGTCGGGTGCCCCTGCTGTTCTCCTCGGGCTTCTCGATAAGGTTCAGAGGAGGGTCTGTAATGTGATAGATACCGACTTGGCAGACCGCCTGCAGTCTCTCTCCCACCGGCGCGACGTAGCTTCCCTGTGTCTCTTCTATAAATACTTTCACGGCTTCTGCTCCGATGAACTTAGATCACCGGTGCCCCCTAAATACGAATTTGCACGAGATACTAGATTAGCAACTAGATCCCACCCTTTTACAGTGAAAAATTGCAGCCGTAACTTCTACTCCAACAGTTTCTTTCCACGCACTTCCCGACTGTGAAATTCTTTTCCAAACGATTGCTTCCCCGACGGCTACAATCTCCAGGAGTTTAAATGTAAGGTCAATAGACACCTCCTAACACACTAACCGGCTCCCATTCTATCAAGTACTCTTCCCATCTGCCTAACCCTCATCCTCGTTATCCTTACTCATCTGTCACCTTCCTCCTGACATTCCCTATGTCTAACCACTCCTTCTCTTTACCTTCCCCTATGTAGCCCCATGCGCAATAGTGGCAGTGGAATGCCTTGCTTGGGGTGAGATGATTAAAAAAAAAACTTGCTTCCCCAACAGCTACAATCTCCAAGAATTTAAATGTAAAGTCAATAGCCATCTCCTATCTCACTAACTTGCATCCTCTCTCTCATGCTCCTTTCTCTGTCCAACTCCACTCTCATCAGTATTCTCATCCTTCTCTTACCCACTTCCTGACACCCCTTGTAACCTGTCACTCTTTTTTATAACTTCCATCCCATGTAACCCCCTGCACAACAGTGGCTGTAAAATGCTTTGCTTGGGGCGATACGATTATAAACAAAAAATAAGTTAATTTTAAAATTGAAACCTCTGTATGACAGTAAAATGTGTATCATTATTTATTAGCTGAATGATAAATTAAATAATAAGTGTTAACTGCAGGTGATATAAACAAAGCCGTTATATCTCCTTATCCGTATGACTGATTCAAAGAACACAAGTTTATTGCAAAGGCACTAAATAAGTATTTAGAAATAGCAAATACATAATAAATGTTATACCCAACAGGCTTTTCATTGAGGATAAACTGGAATGACCCGATCTCTGTTCACTGATAAAAAAGAAGGAAAGCCAGATAAAAAGAAAATATAAATTGATAAATGGAAGAAAGATGACAATAAATTAGTTTATTTTTTGCTACATTAAAAGTTAAACTTCCCTTAGGGTCTGTAGAAAATACTGAATAAACATGGTAAAAGAATAGACAATAAGAAAAACGCAGAATAAACAGAGGCTTGGTAATTAGGTAAATAAAATTAAAAAAATAGCTACCAATAAAATGTATAAGGACGCGAACTTCATAAAGAATATCTTAGAAGAACTAGAATACCTCGCATAAATCATGAAATATTTTAAAAAAAGATGTAAAGCGAAATACCCCCCCCCACAAAAAAAACAAAAAACAGTGGAAAGTATTTGAAATGGAAAATAAAAACAAGGCAACATAGAATTGCATTAAACAAAGACACATAAATAAGTAAATAAAAAAGATACAGGAAGCAACTAACATCTCTTATAAGAAACGGTTTGAAAAATGGAAATCTTAAACTGGAAAATTCAATACATTGATGTAAGTATGGAAACTAACACCGGAGATGTTAGGATATGCGTTGGGGTGCAGTGGATGTTTGGCTTGGTACGAAAAATTGTAGAGCTGAGTTCGAATTCCAGTTGAATTCGTTGCATTCTCCCTCCAGATATGGGTTAAACAGCAGAGCTAATTGGTTTCTATAGGCTTGGTTGGCAATTAGTCTACCGCAGAAATAAAAGGCAACCTACTACGGGAAAATCTTCTTCCCAGTCAGTTATTTCTCTTTCTGAACATGTACCACTTCTAATATTACGTATGGTACTTAACTGACTGACTGAACAGAATAGTACGATTTGATTTACGTTGGTACCAAAATTGTAAGAGAGAAATTCATCAATCAAAAAGTAAGAAATAGAATAGGAAATGAGACGAAAGTGACACATTTTGAATTGAGTAAAACATCTTAAACTGATAAAAATAGATTTTCCTAAAACCTTGAAAGAAACACAGGTTGTATTAGGAGAATTAAATCAGCGATTAGACAAGAAAGATAGGAAATGAGTAAATAGAAAATAGAAATGAAAGAGTGAGAAAAGAAATGGAAAAAAGAATAAAAATAAGAATAATAAAAAGAAATGCGAAAGAGACGGAAAGAGATAATAAAATGAGACAGAAGAAAATGAGAGAAGAAAAAAGAAAAAAATATGTAAAGAGAGAAAAACGAATAAAAATAACAGAAAGAAAGAATAGAAAAAAGAAATAAGTGAATAAAAACAGGATAGAAAAACGTGAGTAAAATCATGAAAGTAAGAAAGGGAATAAATTAAGAGAACGATAGAAAAGGAATGAGATAGAGAAGAAAAATTATGGAAATAGATTAGAAAAAGATAGAATACAAATATGACGGAGAAAAGAAAAATAAGAATAAAAATAGAAATAGAGAACGGAAATATGAGAGGGAGAAAGAAAATGAAAACAAGAGAGAGAAGCAACGAGAGAAGATAAATAATTGATAGAGGAAAAAAGAAAATAAAAAGGAGAGAGAAGAAGAAAAAGAGTGTTTAAAAAGTAAGATGGCTGGTTTTAGGGGAAGGTTAGTGGCAATATAAGATAAAATTAAAAAAAAAAAGACGCAACAGTAACCAAGACATTAGAATATTATGGGGGGGGGGGGGGCTAAAAGGATCATAAAATACTTAAAAAAATCAAAAAACAAAAAACTTGTAAGTTAGGATGGGGACGGGTGACACTATTACAAAAGATCAACATCTGGTTTTGGATTAAAAAAATTACAATACATGAGAAACTCACCCAGCAAGTTTGAAACTGCCGAAATGAAGGATGAGTCTCAGAATTGTTGACTAGCGGCCTAAACGAAACCTCCAAATGGACTATGAAAAATACACCCTGTTCATCAATTATAGATTTATATTTAGCCTAGAGCTAATAAGACCATTTCTTGAATAAGAAATGACTGATGAAGTTTATAACTCACTTCAGAACCGAAAGCTTTTTGCAGAAAAGATACAGAAGAAACGAACTAAATGTTGAAGTTGATTGACGAAATAAAACGCATGAAAAATTCTCGCAAACCTAAATTCATGGGAGCTTTAGGATTTCCAAATGACTGGAACAATAGCTAACACGATAAAGAATTGAAAACATGATTTTTCTAACGCTAAAGAGACACTAGAAGAGATAACTATCCAAATTGGAATGTTAGAATTTAAGTTTGGTTTATTTATCAACATCAATGGGCTATTTAATATCGACAATAATTTTAGGATACTTTCTTATGAATAAAATGTTTATTTGTAAAAAATCAGTTTGTAGATTCATTGCCGTATTTCTGTAAGGAAGGTTCTTGTCAATATTCAGATGTATTACTGGTAATATTTTTCTTAAAAAATGTATTGCTTGTTTTTTTTCGATACAAATCTATTTTTATATTTTCATAGTGTTTTTACCCCAGTGTGGAGGTTAACTATTTGCCCATAGCGGGGACCTTAACAAGTGCTAACTCTCTGCTTCAGGGTGTACGTGGGAACAATAACAATTAAGAGGTGGTTCCATTCTCCTTAAAACCTTGAGATTAGAGACTTTGCTGCTGGATGTATTTATCGTCATATTCAGGACAGTGGAATGTTACAGATGGATTGAATATCTTTATTTCTACTTGTCAAAATAGGATACCCACTAAATATAGTCTTTATAATGAGTATGACAATTTGACGAAAATGGATTATGTCATATTTTCTTACGAGAAAATGTAATTTTTAACAAAAAATTATAATGGAATTTATTGTAGAAATTTCTGCGTCAATGGCGCATAAATGCTCTGGCAATAGACAAAAGTTAATTAATGATAAAAACGGAGTGACAAATCTCTTAGCTTACTAAATGACAATTTAATAAAGCAGGAAAAAGAAGAAAGAGCAACAACGCAACATCTTGTAAAACCATAAAATTCTTACAGGCAAAATTTTACAATAGAAATAGAATAAATGATATGAATATGCGAACGATATTTGTAAAAATTGTGATACAGTATAGTTAAAACCGTGTAGGGAAATGCTATATCAATCAGAAGCTGTCGTAACGCAGATCATTCTCAAAGAATGAGAGATAAGATTTTTGAAAACAAGGTCAAGAGATTCTGTCATTTTATGGGAAAAATCGCTTCTAGTTAACAGGACGGTGGGACTGAAAGAAGTAAAATAAATAAATAACAGGGCATCAGACAAAAACTGAAGACGCTGTCAAGCATGAGGGGTAGAACTGTAGTCATAAAACCTTAATACTATTCGATATCAAGGGATAAATAATTGACAAATGTACTACTACTACTACTACTACTACTACTACTACTACTACTACTACTACTAATAATAATAATAATAATAATAATAATAATATTTCTGTAACAATCCATGAGACTTTGCAATGCAAAACTGAACAATCAAAACTAATTGTCCAGACATTGTGATCAAAGACTACAAAAAACAGAATGGGCTTTCTTATTGATATTGTAGTTCATGCAGACTGTAATCTAATTTTTGAAGATCTCCAAAAAATGTCACAATAAGGATCTTGAAGTGGAAATTTCAAAAATGCAACACAAGAAGACATCAGTAATTTCAGTTGTAGGTGGACCCCTCGGATTGAGTGGAAGAGGTTCCGATAGATTTATTGAAAGGATTTCTGGTAGGCTATGCCTTAAAGAAATACAAAACATTCTACACGTGAATACAGCTCATGCATTACAAAGGGCTTTATCCATGTAAAATGTGCGCGATCTTCGTTTTTTTTTATAAAATCGATCAGTGGAAAATGTCATGAAGCCATTTCTGATCTTAGGTCTCTGGTTCGAACTCAGAAGGGAATGTATATACAATATAAATCAAAAGAAATAATAATAATAATAATAATAATTGTTAAGTACATCCCACACACTAAGAAGAACTTTGTCTATGTAACGCTAGGGATGATAGGGGAGATATAGCAAACATGGAATGGAGCCACAACAACACACCACGACCTGCCTTAGGTCTTCCTGCAGACTTGGTAGGTAGTGTGACCATAGCAGAAATAAAAATATGATGGAAAATGACAACATAATAATAATAATAACAAATGAATTGATTATGCACCAAGTATGGCTTCTAATACGTAAAATTACGCGACAACGATCTGATAGAGACGCTTGGTAAACTTGATATATTTGGGAAAGACCTTATTGGCAGCAAAATGCTGCATACGGACAGGAAACGATTTCAGCAGGTACACAAAAATTGAAAGTTGTGTAAGACAATGATGTGTATTCTCACCAGTTCTATTCAACCTATACAGCGAGTCCATTCTGAGAGCTGTGTACGTCTTGTCAGGATTCGTTATTGGTGGCCACAATCTGAACAATGTAAGATACGCAGTTGATACAGAGCTGAGAGCAGATACAGGAAAGAAACTAAAAGACTTCTTTATGTAGTGAAAGAAAGCAGGAAGAAAAGACTACAAAAAAAAAAACAAAAAAAAACAAACAAGAACTACAAGAAAATTGAATGTATAATAATCAGTAAAAAGAGGGACCCAAAATGCCAACTACAAGTTGGTGATACGAACCTCAAACAGGTGGAGAAATTTAAATAGCTGGGAAGTGTTCTTAAGAGAGGGCAGAAAGTGCGATACGGAGATCCAAAGGCTCATTGGTATGGCCAATGATGCATTCCAGAAGCTGAGTAGAGTGTTATGAGACAAGATAATTTAACTGGAAACAAAGAAGAGAGTACTTGATGAATATGAGATATCTTGAAGCAGCCAAAATGCGGTTCTACAGAATGCAGAGGATACCATAGATGTATCATACGAGCAATGACGAGGTTTTAGAGAGGATGGACACAAAAAGGAAACTGATACTCGACATCAAGAAAAACAGCTGAAGTTTTTATGACATGCAATAAGGAAGTAAGGCTTAGAGAACCTGATGCCCACGGGACGGATAGAGGGTAAGAGTGACAAAGGAAAGCAGCACACGACAAATGTAATTGAATTAAACGTATAGATGGTGGATCGGGCATTGAGTGGAATAACAGGAGAAGGAATACTAAAAGCAACAAGGGATAGGGAGGAGTGAAGGGCCATGATCGCTTACGTCCTGAAGAAACATGGCGCATGATGATGATGATGATGCATACATGAACTGACTTGGCGAATTAAGACAGGTTACAATGAATATTTCATTCACTACCACAGATTTGCTTGAGTTTAGTCATTTTGGTATGTTTTCTATGTACTTACACACTATTCATCTGTGTTCCTAGTGAGAGTAGTGAGAGCACATAACCAGGTGACGAGAGAGAATATCCGGTTGAGAACACCTTTAATCTGAGACTATCTGAGTGAACTGGATTACAAGTTCTGAAAGTATTTTTAACTACATCTGCAAGGTGATACGTTGCTTTTATCAAACTTGTCACCGTATCACGCACATTTTGCTGTGATGAATGATCCTGCTATAGATTTATTAGAGAGGGTGGCGGGATGAGCATATTCGCAAATTTTGTATTTTTGCATCCCCCTGTAACTTTGTTTGCGTATTGCTTTCTCGCTGAATATGAATAACAAAATACGGATTACAGGAAGTTAATGATTAGGAAACAGGATGAACACAAGAATTAATATGAGAAGGAGATAGAAAAAGTAAATAATCGCAAATGACAGAACAATTTCAGTATCAAAAATGAAATCCCTTTATTTAAAAAAGTAAAAGAATGAAAGAAAATCAGACAAAATAGTCATCCATAAATATGGCCCTATGGATTGCGAATAGGTTACGTAGTTGAGACAACAGTAAGAACAGAAATAATACAGAGAAAACTTATAGTGGCGACAGCAGCTAAATCAATAAAAACGAATTAGGCTGCCAGGCTCTGGTGACGCAATTTATTACCAACTTATTTGTGACATTTTTATTTGATTTAATTTGCTTCCAATTTGTCAAAGCGACATTGCTTCAATGTGTTTTTATTTCGTCAGTTTCTACTATAAATATTAGAAGAGGTACAATGGTAAAATATTGTTACACAGACAAAGACACACACAGACATAGGTTAGGTGACACAGTTTGGCAATGCCGGACTGTTCAGATAAATAACTCAAAGTAAGAACTTTGTCTGTAGAATCTATAAAATCTCCATTCTCCCCAAAATGTGTGTCGGAGAATATCATTGTAAGGGTGTATAAACAAAAAATTATAATGATTAGAAAGTTTTGAAAAAATCTTCTAGAAATACTAAAGACTTAAATCAATAAGACTTCATTTTTATGTCATGATTAATCTCTTTCTGCCTGTCTGTCTACCCATCTCTCTCTCTCTCTCTCTATATATATATATATATATATATATATATATACCTGCATACAGGTCTGTTTTGCTGCATCACAGCTTATCAGTACAGCTAGACAACCGATAGCTTTATGCAAATATTGAAATTCGACCGAATCTACAACTAAGCTATCGTTGCACGGCACAGCAAAGGAGATTAACTTGTTATGTACATAATGTAAACAAACGCCCGTAGCCCAGAGCGTTTAATTTATTGCTGAAGAACAATGCATAAAGCAGTGATTGGCCACTGTTTTTAAAATCACACCTCTTTCAGAGAGCTCAATCGAGGAACAAGAGCATAAATTGTTACGCGTATACAGGCCAGTTTCGCTGTATTACAGATTGACAGAGCGGCTACACAACCGATTGCTTCAAGCCGGGATTGAAACTCGACTGATTTGTCAGCAGTCGAAGATTCTACCTCTAACAATATGATAACAAGAACACAGTCAAAATCAGTTACAGAGGCATGGACAACAGGGAAAAAAGTACATACAATAAAAATACTCAACACAACCATTAACAGCTACAACAATATAAACCAACAAAACAACACCAATAAATGAAATTGCCGAAACCATAAAAAAGTGTCCACTTAACAACAAAAGCCTAACCAACAATATTATATATAAAGCAACCGTAACAATTAACATTAAACAGAAGAAAAATACATATGAGACACAGAAAAAAACCTTTAAAGAAAAAATTTAGCAACCACAAAACGTCATTAAAAGCAGAAAGATGCATAATCAACACAATATTAGCAAAATATATATTGAGCCAAAAGGAAAATAATATCACAAAAATCATAAAAAGAGCGGCCTTAGCACAACAGCATTAACAGAAATTTCATACTATATTTAGAGGATAAGTTAGCAATAATCACATTTAAAAACCAAAGCAAACTACTAAACACGAAAAATTAAATAATGGGGAGATGCAGGTACTCAAATGAATACTTACTTTCTCACTTAAATGCAAATAAAAACAAAACGAATAAACACAATATAAAACACAAACACAAACAATATAAAACACAATTCTATTACAAACAATTCGCTAGACCTAAAACTAAAAAAAGATTAGATTAGAATAACAACAATATCAATTACAAACAAATACTCAATTGCACACCAGATAACTAACGCATGCACATACAACAATATAAAAAACAAAATAAGGTTACAATCATTGCAGTACAAAATTAGTAATACGTAAATGAACAGGAGCAGGCATACACCACATGTTTACATGTATAATAATACCGATAATACTAAAATAAAATAAGGTAAAAGTGAAAAACAATAAACAAAGCCGCACAAAAAGAAGTGCAAAATATAGAATAATTCACCAAAATATACACGAATCTATACTAAAAACACATAGACAAATAACACCCACAACCAAGCGGGTATGTGTGTGAATGTGTGTTACACATACGTAAGCACACACTCTGACGCAAATACAACCAGACGTGTGCGCTCGGGCACGCAAACGTGCATATACATCTGCGTGCATCCACACGTACACACACATGCAAACACCCCAATCACCAAAAAGACAGCATTCCTTAAAATTCATACAATCATGGTCTTGTATATATATATATATATACATATATATATATATATATATATATATATATATATATATATATATATATATATATGATGAATTAGATTCCTTAAATAATTTGTGGTGATAATCGATATTTAATTTATAAACATGCGGACGTTTGTTAAGATATACCTTTTCAATTAAATCATAAAAACAACATAAACAACTAATTTTCTTTTAATTTTTTAAATTTTATTCGTGTAAAAACAGAAAATAATGTGAAATTATACAAAATGTCATTTTTATTTTTGCGATATTTATTTAATGTGAATGACATGGAAAATACGTGCGCTGGAAGTAATTTTGCAAATCTCAGTCGTGAGTGAATGTCGTCGCCAGGAAAGATTCAGATCATCAAGACAACAGGTTGGTTTTTTTTATCTTTTCGGAATTATACGATTCTATTTTCAGTAGAAAGTTCATGTCAACATCGGTTTAATGGCGGTAGCTTGCATACAAACTTCAAGAATGTTTTCAAACTACCCGCTCCTCTCTCTCTATATATATATATGTGTGTGTATGTATGCGTATAATTTGACGAAATACAGACTTCTAGTAAAGAAAATGAAAATATCTACGTCTAAAGTAAATGAAACATAAAATGTAATAATCTAAAAATATTCAACATATCTGTTTCCACTGAAAACTGCTAATTAATTCAAAAGAGTTAAAGTTGTTTATTTGATTGTGCGTATGTGTGCACGCGTATATATGTGTGTGTGTTAGAGAGAGAGAGAGAGAGAGAGAGAGAGAGAGAGAGAACGAGAGAGAGCGAACAGAAGTTTAACGTAAAATAAATACATTAAATAAATAAGGTTTTACCCTATGTGAAATTTCATTATGCAATTCAATGTTTTCTCCATAAGAACGTTTTTAGAATATTTCAAAGAAACTTCTTTTGATATGAAAAATATATTTTGCAAATTTCAGCTTATATCGCCATTAAAAATATTGATAACAACTTGTTTTGAGGGTATCAAGTTTTATTAAGTAAAAGAAACACAAAATACTATTTTTAATAAAATTCAAATGATATCGGTCACCGAAACACAATAAACTTTACATTTAAATAAATTATTATTTTAATATTATACTGTTGTGAGACCGATACTTATCTACATCATGAACTAAATAAATATCGCAAAAATAAAAATGACATATTATATTACTATGTGAATGGTAGTATTATAGGAGTAGAGCCAGCACTTTGCTGCTGCTGCTATGACACTGTCACATCTCTGCCTTCGGGTAGAGGGCGCTCTCTGCTTCCGAGCAGAGAGCTATAACCCAGTCGTGGTTCCGCCGAAGGGTAGAAGCACGACTGGGTAAAAATAGACAGACATTTATTGGCCGGGCCATATAGCCCGGAAATCCCAGTTATAACTGACCATGTGTCACATGTTGCCCTTAGTAGGAAGGACAACTAAATATAGTAGCACCAGTAGTGGTACTATTGACATTGTCAGCCCTCTGCCTTCGGGTAGAGGGCGCTCTCTGCTTCCGAGCAGAGAGCTATAACCCAGTCGTGGTTCCGCCGAAGGGTAGAAGCACGACTGGGTAAAAATAGACAGACATTTATTGGCCGGGCCATATAGCTCGGAAATCCCAGTTATAACTGACCATGTGTCACATGTTGCCCTTAGTGGGAGGGACAACTAAATATAGTAGCACCAGTAGTGGTACTATTGACATTGTCAGCCCTCTGCCTTCGGGTAGAGGGCGCTCTCTGCTTCCGAGCAGAGAGTACAAACCCAGTCGTGGTTCCGCCGAAGGGTAGAAGCACGACTGGGTAAAAATAGACAGACATTTATTGGCCGGGCCATATAGCCCGGAAATCCCAGTTATAACTGACCATGTGTTACATGTTGCCCTTACTGGGAGGGACAGCTCAATAATGTAGCGCCAGCACTTTGCTGCTGCTGCTGCTATGACACTGTCAGATCTCTCCTTTGGGTAGAGGGCGCTCTCTGCTTCCGAGCAGAGAGTACAAACCCAGTCGTGGTTCTGCCGAAGGGTAGAATCACAACTCGGTAATAATAGACAGACATTTATTGGCCGGGCCATATAGCCCGAAAATCCCACTTATAACTGACCATGTGTCACATGTTGCCCTTAGTGGGAGGGACAACTAAATATAGTAGCACCAGTAGTGGTACTATTGACACTGTCAGCTCTCTCCCTTTGGGCAGAGAGCACTAACCCAGTTGCGGTTCTACCAAAGGTTAGAATCACGACTAGGGAAAGATAGACATATATTTTTGGCCGGGCTATATGGCTCGGAAAACCCACATAAAAATGACCTTGTGTCACATTTCGCCTTTAGTGGGAAGGCCGACTAAATATTGTAGCACCAGTAGTGCGTAGCCGCGTACGACTACCAATATCGGACACCACTGGATAGTAAGCTCCGCTTACTCTTACACTATTCTTTGTAACCTTTCTGTTTAATATATCTTTCTTTACCTCCAACCGTGTTCTGTGTTTTCCTTCCGTTGCCACCACTTTGGGTCCACATTAGTGGCAACAAAGGATTCGAGACACGCACCAACGCCAAAATTCCAAAGCCCCAGTCCCACATCAGTGGCGACAGAGGATTCGAGACACGCACCCACGCCGAAACTCCAAAGCCCCAGTCCCACATCAGTAGCGACAGAGGACTCGTTTAACCCCACTGATCCCCACATCAGTGTTGAACTAGAATTTGAGCTGGCATTACTAAATCAGTGAACGAAACGCAATACACAGCTACCTTTTACAAATAATATTCAAGGTTACTCAAGTATGTGCAAACAATAAACGAGTAACCAATTATCGAGAACGACTGCTTACAAAAAACCCAGCTTGTGCACAAAACAAACTGATAAACTCAAGAGCTCGAAGTACTACGTTTAACTCCACTTCGGAAAAACTCTTCCTATTCAGCAAGTTGCGAATTCAGCAAAGTGTTTAAAATTTTATGGAATTGATTTGAATTCCTACAAATCTCGTGCATAAAATTAACCTCCCCTCAAATTCACTGAGGTGAGTTTTTCTAAACAAAAAAAAAAAAAAAAGAGCAAGTTTTCACACAAGAAGGAAAAAAAATCTAGTGCATTTATTTATTTTTTTACTGTCTAAGTGATATTCTTCTCCCCACAATTCGATAAAAAAAAAAGAAATTTTTTTTGTCAACAATTACAAAAGTTCCCCTGCGAAGGAAAGAAAATAGAAAAAAAAACTGCTTAATTGCAAATACTTATGCAAATGAATTGTTGAGCGCCTACCAAGAAATATTTTTTCTCCCTTTCCTTGCTGAATTTTTTTTTTTGCTACAGGAAAAAAATATTAAGTGTGGAGAAAATTTAAATGGTCACATTGAAATTAACGGAACAACGGTATCTCGAAAGATCTAAACCAGTAAGTAGTTCTTCTTAATTTTATTAATTGTCTGTCCATTTTTTTTTTTTTACAAAAGAGAAAAATTCCATCTAGATTTTCTTGTGTACCCTTCCCTTGGTACACGGGTTTTCAAAGCAACAGTGATAGCTGTCACTTTTTTGTGTTTTGTGTGATTTTTCATCTTTTTATTGTACATATGACCTTGTCATGACCTTGTCAATCGCTGTCATTTTTTAAAGATCTAAATATTGAAGAATTCCCAAAAATATTTGTCCAAATGTTAAAGGTCCAGATGGACCACCAACAAAAATCAGATGAAAGACAGCAGAAATTAGAAGAAAGATTCCTCAAATTACAGTCAGACCTACAAACAGAACAGAAACTTCAACAACAATAAAGTGAAGAAAGACAGCAAATCTACAAAAAAAAACAAAAAAAAAACACACACAGACGAAATATAGCAAGAATTGTTTATGTATGGAGTTACATAAACAACAAATTGAATTCCAATAATTTACACTTCAGAAAACAGAACGACAGCAAAAACAACTTGAAGAATTACTTGTAAATTCATTTAACGGCTCTAAAAACTCTGAAAAAGATAGGACATTTTCCCAGAGTAGAATCTACAACTCGATTGAAACATTCGAATACGTATCAGAGAACAACAAAACATTCGAGGCTTTTTACAGGCGCTATGAAGATATTTTCAATGAAGGCTGTGAACAATGGCCCAGTGAGAAACAGGTATGTCTGTTATTAAGAAAACTGGGAACTATTAAACATAGTAGATTCGTAGAATACACATTACCCAAGAAAACTACGGACTTGAATTTTTCAGAGGCTGTTAAGCTCCTCTCTGAACTATTCGGGCCTAACATAACCATGTTCCACAAACGTTGGAAATGCCAGAACACAGTCAAGGACAACCAGTAAGATTTTCTAATGTTTGCAGCGTCGGTAAACAAGCTCTGTAATGATTTCAAACTAACCGAGCTGACTGCTGACGATTTCAAGTGCTTAATAATCGCATAAGGTCTAGTATCAAATGAAGACGCCGAGGTCAGACGTCGGGTACTTACCAAACTCGAAAACGAACAGAGATTGACTCTCCAAAAATTAGCAGAGGATTGTCAAAGAGTAACTTCTGTCAAGTGTGACTCAAAAACGATCGAGGAATCAGGTGTGGCTCAGATTAGAAAAATCAGAAGCAACCCAACCTCTTATTCTCCGCAAAAAGACAAAAGGCAAATCTCATGTTCTAAATTCTAAACAAAACACAAATAGGCTAAAGAAACCTCGCAGACCATGTTAACATTGTGGAAAATGGCATTGGATGAAATTCTGTCCATCCAAGAAGAAAACCTATTGCAAAAATTGCAATAAAAATGGTCATAACTTAACTCAGTGCTGGTACGCCAACAAAACGAGGAAACACAAAAGTAAAATTAGACAAGTCGAATCAGACAACATTATCGATAGGAATTTAAGAAAATATGTGACTGTCGATATTTTCAATAGCTCTATAAAATTCCAGCTTGATTCGGGTTCTAACCTATCGATCATCAACTGGCGTACTTGGCGAAAGTTAAACAAGCCGACCCTATTAAAGACAGATAAAACAGCAAAATCCGTAACTGGCGAGAATATTAGCATCTTAGGCGAGGTGATTCTTACAGTAACACTAAATGGAGTTACCAAAAAGCTGAAAGCCTACGTACTAAAAAATTCGGATAAGCTATTCGGAACGGATTGAATAGAAAAATTCAATCTATGGGATTGCCCAATGAGCACTTTTTACCGAAAAATAGAAAGTGCAACGTCAAATTCGGAAAATCTCAAAAAGAAACTCAAGCAACAATTTCCCCAGGTTTTATCTGGCGGCCTTGGGAAATGTCCTAAATAAAAAGCTAAGTTCAAGGTGAAGGACGGTGCAAAACCAATTTTCAAAAAGAAACGGAATACCCCTTTTGCTGCTGTAGAGCAGATCAACAAAGAATTAGATAGATTCGAACAAGCGAGTATTTTATCAAAAACAGATTTAAACGAATGGGCAGCATCTACAGTTTATGTCAAAAAGAAGTCCAACCAAATACGAGTATGTGCGGATTTTTCCACACGGCTAAACGATGCCTTGCTGTATCACCATTATTCCCGCCCAAGCCCTGAAGAAATCTTCAACAAATTGAATGGCGGAAAATCTTTTCCAAAATAGACCTCTCAGACGCATACCTTCAAATAGAGGAGAATGAAGAAAGTTCCAAATTACTCTGCATAAACATCCATAAAGGTCTGTACAAATATAACAGACTGGCTTTTGGGGTCAAGGTTGCGCCTGCAATCTTTCAGCAGGTCATGGACGCCATACTGGGCGACCTTGACTACGCAACAGCCTATTTGGATGATATATTGGTGACCAGTAAAACGACTAGTAGTGCGCAGCCGCGTACGACTACCAATATCGGACACCACTGGATAGTAAGCTCCGCTTATCTTACACTATTCTTTGTGACCTTTCTGTTTAATATATCTTTCTTTACCTCTAACACGTGTTTCGTGTTTTCCTTCCGTGGGCCCCACTTTGGGTCCACATCATATACATATTAATATAGGCTCTTTGACGTTCTATATTCTTCATCCTTCTTCTATTCATTCATTTTGGTAACGCTTTTACTTTTTTGACTTTAACATTATTGATGTAATTTTATTGCTTTAATAAAGATCTCTATTCTCATATGCATTTCTTCTAATGTTGAAACACAACTGTTCTGTATCTGTTGGTTCTGAGAGCCATTCCATTAATTTGGTGTATTTTTTATAACTTTCGATATGGCTGGCAGTGAAGGAACATTATACTGTATGAATATACGCTTTAACTTAAAAACTATTTGGTTGCACCATTCAAAAACTGAGTTATCCAAGAACTTACACTGATACTCTCTATTTATCTTGGCACAATCATCAATTCAAAAGGAAATTTTTTGATATTGAACTGTATTGCATACAGTTCAATATTAAAACATCCCTCTACGTTCCACTTTTAAGTCGATGAGAAAATTAATATCGTTCTCAGCTATCAGTTCAATCGAATACAGCACTCCATTGATTATCGAAGTTTATTGACGAGAAATCAGTTTTCATGAACTGTCTAACCGAATATGCATGTTTCGTGTTGTGACGTTTATTTAAATGTGATAGCGTAGGTAATTACATATCTTAGCTAATATTTTTAATATATTGATTTTTTCTTTTTAACATGAAAGGGAATTTAAAGTCAAGAAAATGTTTTAAAAACTGTAGTTGCAAATGTAAACTTGCTTTTAAATTTAATATTTTATTTAGTACGCTTTTACTTTTCTTTGAATCTCTTTTTGTGACATTCTTAAATGTTTCTTATCTTGTCAATACTTTCAATTTCTTTTATGATGATTCTGTGATCGCTTCATCTCTTTCGTGTTTCCGTTTGATATTATGTTTTTTTACGGTTCATGTCAAACTTTATCTAAAATGAAAACAAATATTATCAATGACTATACTATTAAAATATATTTATTTACAATACGAATACGAATGCTTGATTTGCTCACAAAAATCTCGCACCATCGATTACATTATTTATAACTTTAAAACAAGTTTTGTTTTGTTTTTCATGTTCAGTATAGTATAGTATAGTATAGTATAGTATAGTATAGTATAGTATAGTATAGTAAAGAAAGCAACTTTATGTTATTAAAATGATAAACACTTTAGTATTTGGATCAAATCCTGTGAGTAAATGGAAGAAAGGTATAAAGAGAAATAGGTACATTTGACATTTTTTTAGTATATTATAATATTATATATATTGAATATAAAGTAAACGTCTACCATACGTTCTAAAACCTACTGGAACACTTGAGTTACAACAATATTGCCAATATAAATTTACAATAAAAGCAAATCTTTCAAAAATTGCATATCGAAGTGGAGCAAAGAAGGGAGCGTTCGCTTGTGTAACTTCGGATATCTTTACTCGTAGAAATATAAAGATGTGCATTTTTGCGATTTATGTATATATACAAAAGGGGATGAAGAGTAAGTGAAATGATCAAGAAAGTATTTAAAATACTGAAGTTTTGTCACGTTTTGTAAAGTTTATCATATTGAAAATCCTTCAGCATTACCCGTATGTCTGTGCAAATTATACATATCTTTAGCTATATTTATTCCTTTATCTATATAATTGTATCTCTATATAATTTTACCTGCAAAATTATTTCTGCAGGAGTGCTTCTATGTATACGTATATTTATTAAGTCAACTGATAAATTAGTTTGTACTTAAGTTTATGTTCTTGTCACCAAGAAAACCATTAACCGAATTTTCAGTACAGTTCCTATCTGCAAAATGTTTTGTTGACGATAGTTGGAATCCCGAGGAGATATTATATGAGTATGTACATTCCTATATAAGGTGCCCGCGGTGCAGAGATAATGAAGAAGGCTCAAGAATTGATTCTCTAGGCAAGAGCTTACATTCGCCTGCCTGGAGATATACAAGGACATATGCACAGACAGACTATTTGTCGATACAATTTATTTTAATGCTTATAAAGGGACAGACCGATTTTCTTGCATGATAATACCAGACTCTATGTCTTGAGAGTTACTGTAATTTTACTTATACACTTAGAATATAAAACTTTAGCGTTTTCGCCATAATCATTCAGAATATTTACATTATTATCACTTAAATTACTATTTTCTGTTTCATTGAATGATTATATATATATATATATCAGTTTGATCAATGTCCAGAGCTACTTTTTTATTCCAAATTCTAGAATTTTCCTGTAACGGCAAAGAAAAAAATTGGTTGACAATTTAGTGATAAAAGCATTACAATATTCTTCATACTCTTTTTCTATGTGCCGTGTCCAATGAAGACGTTAATGATAATGACTCTATAATTCCCTGTTCTTTCTAACTCTTAATTATTTTTATCTCGTTTGTTATCTCTCGTAAACTCTATTCTACCATCCATTTACATTTCTCGGTAGGAAGGTTATGCACTAGATTTTCTCTGTGCTATTGCCTTCAATCTATCCAGTAAGTAACAAATTTTTCAAGTTCTCTTTCCTCCTTATGCGCCCCAGAAATTTCAAGTATAATTACCTATTTTTTCCATCTTCTCTCAAACTTCATCTTTGTTTACATGTTCAGTCCATGTAGAACACGGTTTCTGTTGCTTCAAGTCTCTTCTTCATTTTTGTCCAGTATTCACTGTCATAGGAAAGTCAAAATTAATCTGAAAATTTGTATAATAATGAAAATATTACGAGATAATTCTGAAACGTTCTCCGTTCAACTCACTTTGGAATTTCTTTTATTCAAGACGTGAGCTTTTCAGAACGCATCTTCTTCTTGTATGTTTTGTGACTCTTCAGGACGTATGTCACCATGGCATTCTACATCTTTCTATATTTGGAGTTCTTAATACACTTTCTCTTGTTACCCTCTTCTGAACCCTGTCCTGCCATCTATTTGCTGAAGTATGCCATGCATCGCTTAACACTGCCTCTTTTTTTCCTCTATTTGTCTTGTGAGTATGAAAATTGTAAGCCCTCCTTCCTCATTACATATCCCAGAAACTGAAGGTATCTTTTCCTGACGTTAAGTATAAGTTTCCTTTTCGTTCCCAACATCGCCGTTGCTCACATGTTTGGTTCACTGAATCCTCAGCATCCTTCTGTAGAACCACATTTGGGTTACTGCAAGTTTTTCTACATCTTTGAAGAGATTCTCCAGAATTCGCTGCCATATTGAAGAACAGGCATTACATAACTGTCTTTTCTTTGTTTTCAACGAAAATTTTCTGTCTCAATACTCTGCTTAGCTTTTGAAATACATCATTGGCTGTGACAATCACAGTGTCGCACTTTCCGTCTTCTGTTAGAACGCTTCCGAGATATTTACATTTCTTTGCCTGCTTGAATTTGATGATCATGAATTCAGTTTTCTTTTAATTTATATTTAGTCCTTTGTTGTGCTTTCTTTAGCTATCTTCTGTAGGCGGTCTTGTAGTTCCTTAAACAAAAATGAATCATATTTTCACTTTTAGTTTGACTTAAATTACAGAAGTCATATGAAAACTGTCTATTTTCTATTAATTATAATTTACTTTTTAAATTATGATTAAACTAAATCACTTAAACTAATTTTTCACTGTCTAGGCAATGAGCACTTCTAGGCAACTGGGATTTTTGCATACGTTTCTACTGCAGTTATTGCAGACACTCTTTAATAAACACTCGCTTGCTTGTAATTCCCAAAAACATAACTAAATCATGTAATCTATAGTAGTTTTGAATAATCATGAAAGTTTGGTTTGCTACTTACTAAATGTTATGAATAATATTTTGTGGGTTTGTTCAAACACACAAGTTTAATAACAGAGCGTTAGCAAGTCAAAAAGAGATTGTTTTTAAAATGGAATAGACATTATATTATGCCATTCTACTAAGGCTATGTGCAATTTACTAGGCTGAACTTATCAGTGTGAAGAAGCAAAACTAGTTTCTATATTTTGACCAGGGCTTCCTTGACCCATGCACTAGTATGTAATGTGTATGTTAGTGTGTGTACACATGCGTATCTATTCTTATGCGTATATATATAGAGAGAAAAATGATGATAGAGATACAAAAGCGATATACTGGCAGCGGGGAGAGATAGTGTTTTGTGATAGTGTTATATATTTTCATAAGTTTCTAAAAAGCAATGAGAACCTTTCGTGCGCTAATATGCTTTGAACTGTCAAACTGTCATGAGGTCGTCTGATTTATGGTCACGTCTCCATAGTTGGCCAAGTGAGAAAAAATGATTTTCTTGGCTTTATAGTTCTGTCAGCATATCAACTTTGATTAATGAGCAGGAAGAAGAAACACTAGAGGGACAGAGAAGAAAAATATTCTGTATTATAAAAGAATGGCTGAAAAATCTAATAAATTAGCTATAAATTAAATTTTGTTTGATTTTATCTTGTTAGAAATAAAGAATGATTTGGTTTAAGTAACGTTTTTAGCGTGTAAGAAAAGAGATGTATCTTTTGTTATTGCTAGATTCTCTTTCTAATTTGAGATATTAACTTGCCCACTAAAAACTGAACTTGTTTTTCAATAGAACCGTCAGCCAAGTGTTATTATTACACCTCCTTAATGTTAAACTGAATTTGAAATCGTTATGTCTGTTCTGGATGTGCATATGGTATAATGGTTGGAAATTCATAACCAGAAAACAGTAAACAGAGTTTAATTGCTGTTGATATCGTTACATCACATTTGTACAAATACGCTTGGGAAAGCTATAAATCAATCTCTTATTTTTCCCCTCAGCTATGGGTTAAATAATATTGCAGCCGTGATTGTCAATCAGTATAAAAGAAGGAAATTTATGAATTCAAAACCATCTATGGCTCTGATAGTGCACATACTTATACGGAACTAATGTCCGCTCAGCATAGTTACACTAAAAACAATAGGTTAGTTCAGACATTCCCGATAATGATCAGTTATGTTAAAAGAGAAACTGCATTTATCTACAGTATACCTTCGCTTGAAACTGTTCTGGTGGTGATGGTGTTAGTTTTATCTTATACTCTATATACTGGTGTTAATTCTGATACTGACATCCATGTATAACGTTTCTTATTTCACTTACTGTAACCTAATTATTACTAACATCTCCAATGATGGCTAGCCACTCAATTACAACCATCTCTGATTTGTTTCTGTTTATCTTGCCTTGTGTCAATCTTATCTCAAATGATTATACTACAGTTCCTTCCATGTTTTATGTGTACCGGGTTTCTTCTCTTTATATACTCTATGAAATATAGTCATAGATATTTTTGCTCGTCCACTGATCTGATAATATTCTAAATATGAAGATTGCATTTCTAGATTCAGTGTCTTGAACAAAATTACATTGATCTTTCTCCATTCACTGTTAAATTCTGATCTATGCTCTATTAATTAGAATGCTACTTATTAACCTTTTGCATCTGGTTTTCTCGAAAATCTTATTGCGGTCTTCCGGTATTTCATCGCTTTCAGTTATTTCGTTTATCACTTCAGTAAACTTTTCAGTTCCCCAAAATTTGTCTGATACTTTTTGCGGTTCTGTTAAAGTCTCTTCTAATTCTGTTACATTGTTCTGATTCATGTTGACAAGTTCTGTTCTAACGACTCGTTTAGTCGTATTGCTACCTCCATGATTTGATATATTACATGTTTCTGTCTTATGTTGTCATAGACGTGCTTTCCTATCTATTAGTTATATTGCTTTAGTATCGTTTATTTTCTGTTTTGCGTATTCTTTCTTAAAACCATTCCCATGTTGTCGACTTATTCTTATGCTGATCCTTTGCAGTTATCTAATCAGTTTCTTGATGTTGAGCTAACTTTCATCAAAGAACACGCCGTAGTTTGTCTTTTTGTTTTTACCCAAGTACTTTCAACCTTTTATAAGATCATCTTCAGAGATAAATTACAAAGAGAAACATATTGTAACTGCGATAAAATCCGCGTTCCGTTGTCATGGTGATTTTTAAAAAGACGCGATATATATATATATATATATATATATATATATATATATATCGAATAAAGGAATAGGGTTGTTCCAACGAGAGTAATTAGCATAAAATAAAAAGTGTGAGCAGCCGTGAACGTTTTCTTTAAAATATATATTTATTGTTTGGTATTCATACAAGTTATGGAGTATTAATTTGTCATGATTTGCGCTACACGTGTTTCGAGTCTAAAATTGACTCTCTTCAGGCGAACAAATTCGTTGTTTTACGTTTGGGTTTCTCTGAGTATCTGATCATTCTGTTTAAAGTTAATAGGAAGTATGTGAAAAATAAGAACTGGAAAAAAATACAAAAATAAGAACAGTAAGAAAATAAAAAAGTATATAATAAAATAAATTAAATTAGAATAATGTGAGTTCAATGCTGTTTGAATCATCTCTTTTCGCTGTCAGCGTGTGTTCTAATGGGTTGACCAGTTAAATAAATAAACAAACAGATGAAAGGGCAAAGTGTTGTCTTAAGGCATTCTGGCGCCTCTTTATTATCATATAGGTTTGGTGATATTTTGTGTTTTTGTGTTAGTGTGTGTGTGTGTGTGTGTGTGTGTGTGTGTGTGTGTTTGTGAGGGCCTCTTTTATTTATGTCCGTTTGTGTGTGTGCGTGTTTTTTATTTATTGTGTATATGTATGCGTGTTTTTTATTGTGTGTATATGTATGCGTGTTTCTGTGTGTTTTTCGGTGTGTGTTAGTTGGATTGTATTCTGTGAGTATGTGTCTCTATGTGCCTGTTTGCGTGTGTGGGTGTTTTTTTATTTATTTATTTAGTATGAATTGGATTTGCTTTTGAGATTGGTGTGTGTATTCTTTTATCTATGAGTATATGTATGCGTGTTTCTGTATGTTTTTCAGTGTGTTTGTTTTTTAAGTTGTTTTGTTGAGTGAAGGTTTGTATTTTTTTATGAATCTTTCTTCCTGCATTAGCAGAATCTTATAATTAATATTTTGATAGATTGATTTGACTGAAAATAGGCCGTTACTGCATTCATGTAGATGTTTAGAGACATATAATTTCCTGTTATGTGATAATCTGATATTTCTCTTATGAAGTGAGATACGATGATTTAAGCATTAAGTCTCTCCTATGTATATTTTTGTGCATCTGTCGCATTTCAGAGCGTAAATTACATTTTTCGAGTTGCAGCTTAGATCCGATTTTATTTCGAATGTAGTTGCGTTTTCGAACTGGAAATATTTTCCTTCTATTATTATTTTGCAAATCCTATATCTTTTTTGTTGCATTTTGTGACCCCCCTGTATTGCGTGTTGTTGTTCAAATTTTGATGAGGTGAGGATGTCTTTTAAATTTTGGGGCTGGCGTTTGCTATTGATTATTTTGGTTGTCTCTAAGATTTCTTTTATTTTTTCATTGTTGTTTAGTAATTCTATGTAGGTTTTAATCCTAGTGAATAATTCCGGATTGTTTTTGTTGTGAGTGGAGACGTATGCTAGTATGTTTTCGTGTTTTTCTATTTTTTCCTGTTGTTTTTTCGTGTTCCGGAGTGATTCTAATGCTATCTTTTTTGCTAGTTGGAAACCCTTGTCTATTAGTGGTGTGGGATATCCTCTCATTTTTAATGTTTTTCGTAATTCCTCTAGGCGTATTTTGCGTAGGGTTTCGTCACTCACTATTGTGCAAATTCGTCGTGCTAGGGAATAGGGGATGGATTTTAGGCAACTTTTTGGATGGTGACTCCTGAAGTGGAGGTATTGTTGGGTGTCTGTGGGTTTTTGGTAAATGTCTGTGATGATGTGGTTGCTCTCGTTTTTTTATTATTAGTATGTCTAGAAATGTCTAGAAATTATTAGTATGTCTAGAAATTTAAAAAAATGCTGAGATACAGAGAAACATAAGACAATAATCTCGTAACGAAGATGGATACATCGCACCAAAAGAGAGCACTCTAGACGGTGGATCCATTAAAAGAAAAAACCTGTATTCTTCAAACATACAACTTCTATTTCCAAATCTAATGTTGATTTTCATACTGATTAGTTAAATTAAACACTCATAACTTTTTTCTGTCTTCTTCCATTCACATCAACTCTTTAAATAAAGAGCGTATTGTTTTGTACATTCAAATGTAAATCATTTTCACAAAAATATGTGAACATTGCCTGATGACGAGGTAAAATCTCGAAACATAGAAATTTCCTTGTCACAATCTAAATTAAATTAATTTTAGATAATATATATATATATAAAGAGTGTGGGATTGTGAAAACGGAAGAGTGACAGAGAGACAGTTGGATGAGAATTCAAATGAATTGTAACTATGTAAGACAATTTTGGATTTTGTTTTTATTTTTACCAATTTAAATAAAAAATGCACAGTTATACTAATTGTCTGCAATATTCAGCACATATACAAATACACTAACACGTTTTCAATCGCATATTTTATGAAAATGAATGTTTACAGTATTAAAGTAGCTTTCAACTTTTATATTATTAATAAACTTTGGTTATGTGAGATTCTGTTATACAGCACAGGTATTTTGAATCTCTTCGTAAATAAATCTACATACAACTATACTTAATGATCTTACTTCCTTATTTTCAGTTATATAAAGATTACTAAGGGTTATAAATAAGATACCACCTCAAACAAACAAACAAAAATAGTGTAAAGTGATTGAGTAATGTGAACAGAAAGTAGTAAATTTCTTAAACCTTTAATAATAATAATTTCTTTAATCATTTCACCCCAAGAAAAGTAAGAATGCCACTAGTACGCAAGGAGTTACAATGAGGGAAAATAAAAGAAAAGACTGAGTATCGGGGAGTGTTGTGGAAAGGATAAAATATGAATGGGTTCTAAGAAGATAGAAGATGACGATTGACGCCTTATTTAAATTAACGATAAAAGGATGGGACTGAAAGCTAATCTAGTACCACACTTAAATTCATGCGATCGGTGAAAAAATGATCGTCAGACCAGTTACCATTAAAATATTTACAGATAGAAGGAAGTCACGTTACATCGGTGAAAAAGTGACTGAAATCGAGATGCCAAGTCAGGATTAATTATATTAAATATACTACTTTGGATTTTGTCAAGAACCTCGAGAGGAATAGCAGGAGTGCTAGACATGGCAACAGTATTAAATGTATGGACGAATAAAAGATTTATAAATGTGCAAGATAGACTCTGTTGAGAAAAAACTTTTTGGTACGACACAGTGACTCAACTCCAGTAGATGCATCTATTAATTCGATATAGTCGTTTCAATTGTTGGTGAGACACTGAAGGAGATTTATATAAGTCAGGACTGATTACGATGCTCATCCTCATTTAGATTTTGTCGAGAACCTCGAGATGAATGGCAAGATGTTTTTGATTTAGCAAAATGATAATAATTTGTGTATTGATCAGTAATTTTTAAATGAGCAAAAAAGGCTAATGCAATAAAACAAAAAAACCTGAAAGGTTTCAAATATACAACATAAAGAGAAAAATTGTGTTAAGTAACTTATTTCTCAATATTAAATTTTAATGATGAATGTACATTTCACAGCATTGATGACTAAGTCATATAAGGTTAATTCTACAAATTTTGACACTTTTTCGGGAGAGATATTCATGAATTTCAAAGAGGTACTAAAGCTTTATCTCCTTAAAATAATAACCTCTGGCTTCACTGCACCTCTTCTAGCGCTCCAACTATTTTGTGAAGGCTTTATGGTAGTCATCGAAAGTGAAGATATTCAGGAGTGCTTTTATAGCTTTCTTCATTTTCTGAATGTCTTCAAAGCGACTTCCACAGAGGTTCTCTTTCAGTTTGTGGAGCAATAAAAATTAAGAAGATCTGGACTGTAATGAGGATGAGGGGCATTTTTGCTACCTATCTTTGTCAACATAAAACTTTATTGCATAGTGAGTTTCAAAATTGTCTTCAAGTCCATAGTAAATTCAGTTGTGATATGAAGTTTGTTGAAATAGATGTTCCTTTCATCTGGAAAAACAAAAGTTGGCATATCAGCTAATTAGATGTATAGTAATGATATACTAAAACTACAATAAACTAGCACTTTTATAAATACCTCCTCTAAAAAGGTTTTCACAACTTTTGATTATTTTTAATACATATTGTTATGCTGTTAAGCAACTTAAACTAGAAGACAAGAGGCAAAAGTAATGTTCTCGGATGTGATTGTAGTGAGTCAAATTTGATGATTCTATTAAGATAAATGCGTAAACATTGTAAGTTCTTGTAGAAAACGTTTTTAGGTAGTGCATGTCACAATTAAGAAACCTTAAGCTAAAGAGTATACTGTTGTGAGAAAAGACTCCTTCTCAAACTGCAAATCGTTCTCATACTAAACAAAGGGACAAGGCTACGAAATTAATAGAATAGTTACTTTCGTGTTTCCAGATAATAATTCGTCCTGGATATGACGACAAACTATACCCGGCAGCAAGGCCTCTGATGGGTAGGTTTTGATGAAATTGCTGTTTCCAGGTCTGAACATAGCACCTGCTAGGGTCCCAGTTATAGGTAAAAAGTGAACCTGAAAACTGGGACCAAATCATGAAAACATATTATAAAAATTACCAAAGACATGAAAATACAATAAAAATTTCTAATATATTAATAGAAAAAATAACCATAATTCAGAAAAATAAAATTTCGGCAGTAAATTATCCATAAGAAGTTGATATGTCATTGATCAAATCAATCAATCAAATCAAACCAAATATTAATCCAGTAGAATACCTGTTGTCCATCATTAAAATAAATTATCTGAGAAGGAAAAGTAATATTCGAGAAAATAAGAAAATTAAAAAGAAATATTAGTGAAAAAATTATTCGAACATATTGATTTCATATTTGAATACTTATATGTGTCTAGTTTTTAAATGATTACATATTTTCTTCGTAATTACACTTGGATATGTTTTTCAAAACACGTCACTGTCTCATTTTAAAAAATACAATTCTCTTCACACTCATTTACTTCAAAGTGACGAAGTTAGTTTCCAAAATATTCAAGTACATCTCTCTAATCATTGTTCTTCCAGCCACATAAGTTATTCCCATTCCCCTGAGATCTAAACATTTTTAAAGCATACTTCTTAAACCTCCAAACAGCATGGCGGTTTTTCGATGATAGGTAACAATAATTTCAGTGTTCATGACAAGCTTGGAAATGCTTCCAAAATCTAATTTTTGTTTTATCTGACCAAAGAGCGTTCTTCAGAGAATATTGTATAGATTTTCTAAATTTTCTTATGCTAAATTAATCCAAAGATCCTAATAACATTTTCAATGTGATTATAAAAGATTACTGTTGAGCTAATTACTAATATTTTTAATAACTAAATTTACAGTTTTTCCCCAGCTATTTTACATTTACATTAGGGTAATGTTTTTTTGTTTTCACTTTTCTTGGCATTTTCTAAGGAGTTCATTTTGTGATACCAAACTGCTCCCGTTTCAGAATAATCGTTCCAAAGTTACTGACAAGGATAATATATCTAACTTGTTAGCAGCAAGTCTTTAACTCATACTTTTATTATTTTGTTCAGTTCCGTCTTTCTCTTGTTCATTTACTTTAACGATGACAGTTTAGTTGTAAGAAGGTGAAATATTAAAGTATGACTGTCATGGCCTTTGCAGGTATCACAGAGAAATTCTTATTTTATAAAGATGCAGAGAAAGATTGATCAGAATTCCTTCTAAAGCGGCATGTCTTTGATAGATATTTATTAATGTTTAAATACATTCCCCTGGTTGCTTTTGCTCATATTTTATTCTGCATTCTACGTTTGATTACATATTTTCTAAGTAACTATTAATTTTACACACATGTACAACACCTGTGAGAATTTAAAGTATATGTACACAGTGAATGTATATTAAATGTTTTGCGAGTGTCATCACACGTCTTGCCGCGTACACACACACATACACGCATATATAGTTTTACTGTTTACTGAAAGAATTATGCGGAAGGCGTCTGTATAAAGTTTGACAGGTCAAATTTATATGCTCTTTATATGTGATGTGGGGGACATATGATTTCCATTCAATGATTGAATGGTATACTTTTTAATAGGAACAAATAAGGGGAAGTAGAATCAAAGATATGTAAGACTTATTTATAAGATGGTGGCACATATACTTTGCGAAAAATATCACAACCACTTATTCGTCTGGTTTTCTATAAGAAGTGCAAAATATAAAATTAAAATGCCAATTAATTCCTTGTAATATGAATATAAAAAGACACACGAACCTTTCCTCATATAAGAAAAAGTTAGTATACCTTTTTATATTTATATTACATTTAATTATATATTTTAAAAAATCACTTTATCTATTGTTCGGAATACTTATTTTACCTGGAATAATTTTTAGTTTGAACACTTGAACGACGCAATATTCCAACCCCTAGAAGTCAGTCTATACTGAGATCTATTTCACGAATATCTTTCCCAATATATATATATATATATATATATATATATATATATATATGAATACACAACGGTCTTTATTATAACAGAGGAGATTACATCGTCTCATTCTCGAATTTTATACAAATAATATATATAAACGATCTTCAACACAGCTCTACAAATTTAAATACATTTTTATTATTTGTTTTCTTTCAAATTGAAAGAAAAAAATTACACAGATTTAAACAATTTCACGCAAAAATATTTTTATTTGCCTTTCTTTACAATACGACCAAATCAATTGCATTATTATGATAAAAGAAACAGAATGTGTTTACATAAGAAGAGTGTCACGTATTTAAATTTTTTATGAATGTGTGTAATTTTCTAGTAGCAGCAATAAGCAGTCACTGAAAAATACCTGCATTAAAAATTTAGTATTGACAGTAACTCGGTTCGTTTGTTCTAAACGTGCATAAATTAGAATCGCTAAGCTTTTGTATTAAAGTATACCCAATAGAATATACATATTAAATTGTACAAAAGGCTTTTACGAATTCAGCTTGTCCACAACAGCGCTCAACCGTTCCTGTCCAAAAGATTACGGAAAAGCTGAATAACTAACTTAAAATCATGGTTATTTATAAGAAATAAAAATTCCCCAGGATTCTGAAAGCTAGATTTGATAAAAATTTATTTGGTTATAAATATTTGCCCAAAATTTTAAATATCTATTTTTAAGAGAGAACATATTGTTGATAATTTTCTGGAGTGATCCTAAAAATTTCATAGCAGACGATAAACATAGTTGTTCCGTTTTCAAAGCCTTCAGCGGGTTTCCGGTAACGTTGATTGGTTAATATATGTAAAAGTGGAAATTCAAATCGGAGTCGACTTGTGCACAAAAATGAATCAATTTCTGTGTGAGCCGGTGTTAGTGCAGTTTTTAGCCATATCACTTAAAATTATAGCATTTTTAGACAATTCTTTAAAAGGGTTCAACCCCCATATATATATATATATATATATATATATATATATATGTGTGTGTGTGTGTGTGTGTGTGTGTGTGTGTGTGTGTGTGTGTGTGTGTGTGTGTACACATTTTGTTAAAGACAATTCATAAGGCACTTTGATTAAGCCTTTCAATAAACTTTTCATCTGTTCACACAAGTGTTTTCTTTTCTGGAAAAGTCTGAAAAACAGTGCTTATATTATAGTTACAAAAATACTTGTATTAGTAGTCGTAGTAGCAATCTTAGTAGCAGTAGAAGAAGAAGAAGAAATATTGTAAAGTTGAAAAGACATCATTTAACATTAACATAAATCATTTGTTAAGTGACTTACTTAACTTTGACGTGAAACTATTCATTTGAACCTGGATATTACACAATTGTTATGACCACAGAATCGAAGAAAAGCCAAGTTATTACTCTTTGAATTGAAGAAGAAAGTAAATATTTATATTCATTTACGCAACGACTTTTTATTTGGTCGTGTTTATTATTTCGGCGTCAAAACTATTACCTATAAAGACGTAATCAGCTTATTTTACAGGAAGTTTAGACGAAAACACGGAATGGGTGAGAAGGTTAATGATTGTTGTTTGCTTGGTCTTGTTCTGTCATTTCTAGGAAAGAAAAGGATTTACTTTATGAGGATCTATATTAGAACATTTGAAATGTTGTTGCTGTGCTTATTCTTGTAACAAATCCATAGTTATACGTGGTGGGAATTTCATTTTTAGAATGACTATAGCCAAATGCTGGAATAATGATTCAGGTAAATATTTATACCCGAAAACTTTCGGATACGTTCAAGCTTCTACTATCTTGATATAGTTAGGACGGTTAATTCATTACCGAGCTGTAGAGGACTTTGTACGTGTTCATGATATATCCTTACCGGAATAAAATTAAAGTAATTTGGAACAATGGGTTAGCAACAAATTTTGTGTGAAGGCTTTTAGAATTTTTCATGCAATATTAGATCAGGTAAAATGGTTTATGATGAACTTGCTATGATGAAATCTAGTATTTTGAGTGGCAAAAGGGATTTAAGTAAGAGGAAGAAAATATGCATGATAGTACAAGAAGTGGTAAGCTAAATAAAAAAGAATGCATGTATATGTATATTTTGAAGTACAGAAATATAAATATTCCCGTACTTCAAAATATAACCTGTTTGGATGAAAAGATCAGAATTCGACCTAATAAATGTATTTTCAACAACGGCAATTCTTCTGCATATGATGTGTTAGGGGTACAAAAATCCATTAAAAATTGACCACGCAGTTTGTTTCCTATATTAAGCTCTGTAATTGTTGGCTAGATCCCAAATCAAAAATGCGTTGAAATGACAGAAACTTACGAAGATTCGTATCATCCAACAACACATGACTGTATTACTGAAAGGCATTTCGAAAAATAAGCTTCAAGAATGTTTTCAGCAATGGTACCATCGTTTCACAAAGTGCACAATTTCACAAAGGTAATTACCGCCAATACTAACAAGGTAAATAAACTTTGTTTGCACAGGACTATTTCGTGAACTACATAGTCATCATAGTTGTTGAATAATAATAATAACAAAATTTAACCATTATTACCTTTCTTGCAAGACAACACGCTCCTGAATGACCTCAACTTTCAGGAAAAATACTGACGGGGTGAGAAACAAATACGAAGAACAACTGCGAAATTGAAACTCGAAATAGGACGCACTTAAAGAAAGGCTAGTGACATCAGCAAACAGCAGAAGAAAATACAAATAGATGACTGAAGAGATTGTTGACATGATGTAAAGAAGACAAAAACTATGGCAAGACATGGAACTGAATACAAGAAACTACTAAAGGAAATAAGGACCAAGTGAAAACAGGCTAAAGAGGAATGGCTCAAGAATAACGTGTGCCGAAGAGAGGCTGAGCAAGACTAATGTTATGGTACCCTCCTACGAGAAATGGACTCTTCTTCTTGTTATATATAGTTACCTGCGTGACTTTCGGAGAGATGTTAACAAAGCAGTTAGCAAGAGCAGTTAACATCAGTTGACGACAGCTAATAGTCAGGCAATATGCAGCATAATAATACTTTCAGACTTACTTATTTCTAGTTGCTTATTATTAATATTTCATTTGAATATTTTCTTTCTTTTTATAATAATACACTGTTTTGAACTTACCTTCTTCTTCCGTGTGTTACTTTCGGCACAAACTGGTCACTACAACTTTGAGGCGAAATTTCGCCACAACTCCACAACAAATTAGCGACGAAGATCCACAACAACTAATAAAGGAGAAATGCATCAAGAAATAAGGGAACTGACAGAACAACGAACATGCTCCTCAACAGGATGTATAAAATCCAACAATGGAATTATCATATTGGAGAAAGAGGAAATACTCCAGCGATGGGAAGAATATATAAAAGCTCTCTTCCACGACAAGAGAGCAACCGATAGTAAACAAAGATGCTGACAGACCAGAAATACTAAAATCCGAAGTAAAAACTGCAATGATCAAACTGAATAGGAACAAATCAGATGGACCATTCGGCATTGTAATAGAGATGCTGACAGCCTTAGAAAATTTTGGCATAAATAAAATTACGGAAAAAACAAGTGAAATCTACAACAGTGGTGTAATACCAGATAACCTAAGCAGATCAATTTTCATAGCTCTGCCTAAAAACCAGGCGCAATCGAATGCAAACTCTATCGAAACATCACTTTGATGATCAACCTAACGAAATTCGTCCGAATCTTGATGAATAGAGTGCGAAGCAGAATCAGGTCCGAAATAAGACAAGAACAGTGTGGTTTCGTCAAAGACACTGGAACAATGAATGCAATATTTATGCTTATGCTATCAGAAAGGACGATACAAATGAAAACGTAGGTTTACCTGTGTTTTGTAAATTCTGCCAAGACGTTCGACAAAGTACGCCACATTTAATTGAGAAATATGCTCAGCAACCTCGACATATTTGGCAAACACATCATAGTAATCAAGAACCGCTACTGGCAACAAATCGCTTGTATACGGACAGGAACAAATTCAGCAGATATACAAACATAGAAAGGGGCGCAAAACAAGTATGTGTCTTTTCACTGAAGACCCTGAAAGTTATGCCAAGATTTTTCATCGGAGGCGACAATTTGAACAACATAAGGTACGCAGATGATACACGGAGAGGAAGACTACAAGAGAGCAGACACGGAAAGGAAACTACAAGACCTTCTGAAATGGTAGATAAATAAAATAGAAAGAAAGGACTACAAATAAACTACAAGAAAACCGAATGTGTAATCAGCAGCAAACAGAGAAGCCCAAAATGCCAATTACAAGTTGGGGATACTAAAATCAAGCAAATACAAAGATTTAACTACCTGGGAAGTGTTTCAATGGAAGACGGAAAGTTCGACACTAAAATCCAAAAACGAATTGGCATGGATAAAGACACATTCCAGAAGCTGAGCAGAGTATTAAGAGACAGGAAAATTTCGCTAGAAACAAAGAAGAGAATGTTGTAATGCTATGTGATGTCTGTTCTTTAGTGAATGCTGGACAATATCATCAAAGATGTAGGGAAAACTTGAAGCATAAATGCTTAAATCAATTAAAAACACACTTAACAAAAACAAAAATAAAATTACCTCTACCTACACAGAAAATCATAAAACTATGCTATCTAATTACTAAGCAATGTTTCTACACTTTTAATGACCATTTCTATGGACAAAAATTTGGTTTACCAATGGGATCGCCTCTTAGTGGTGTTCTCGCTTATTTATTTTTAGAATTTCTGGAAAGAGATTGTTTCAGAAACATTTTACCACAAAATTCCTCCTACTTTAGATATATAGACGACTCCCTTCTAATCTATCCAGAAACTACTAACATAGCAGATTTTGTCAACAAATTCAATAACATTGAACCTACAATAAATTTTACCTTCGAAACTGAATCTAATCATTCTCTACCTTTTCTAGATATCATATTACACAAAAATAACAACAAACTCGATTTTGACGTCTACAGAAAAGCTACCAACAAAAACGACCTGATAAATTTCTACTCCAGCCACTCTTCCAAAATCAAATCTGGTATTATTATAGGTTTCTTTTTAAGAGCACTAAGAATATGCAGCCCCAATATTTAACAAAAGAAGAAAAATACATAGAAGCACATCCAGAAACTTGCATAACCCATATCACTTTATTACAATGCAAAAAGAAAGGCACATAATATATACAACCACAACAAAAGAAACACTGTTAACAATAATAATATAAACAATAACAAATACATCGTACTACCAACCAACTCCATTGCATCTAATATCCAAAACAATCTATCTCATATATAAAAAAAACACACACACACATAGTAACAACTACCTTGAAAACTATTATGAACATTATCAAATCTAAAAATAACCGAAATCAGAATAATGAACAACCAGGTGTATACAGAATAAATTGCCGGGATTGTTCCTCCATGTACATCGGAGAAACAAGTAGAAATCTAAAAAACTTATATATGAACACAAAAGAGACATCACTAATAATAATATAACAAATGCATTAGTAATTTACAGAAATAAATTCAACCACAATTTCGATTTTAAAAATTCCACACTAATAAAAAGAGTAAACAATTTATTCAGAAGAAAAGTTCTCGATAGCGCCGCCATCAAGTACTACAAAAACATTAATTTGCGTCCCGGATTTTTCCCAATCTCACCTTTACCTTCATTTTAATATCTCGTGACTTTGCACTACACATGAAGGAATTCTAAAAAATAAAATATTCTGTTAATCTTTTGAAATGATTTGTAAGTTTCTTTGTGGTTGCCAACACTGTTTGTTTATAAATACGTAATTTAGAATAATGCTAATTTCGTCTTTTTGTCTTGATAAAGTCCATCACAGGACGAAACGCGTAGGCGATTTAAAATACAGTTTTCCTCTTGTCTTTATTTTATTTAACCCTATATAATTATCTATGACGTAAATATTTATCTTTTTAAATCTAGCGGAGTTGGTGTGTATTGTTATCATAAGTAAAAAAAACAAACAAAAAAAACATCAGGATGTATAACTTAAATATCCATATCACTCAACACACCATAAAAGTTTTCTTATCAAATTCAAGAAGACAGGAAGAAAAACCACACAATGTGCTGCATCATTCAAGATTTTTATTTTTTTCTATCATTTTAAATTCCAGAATCATGCTTGTTTTAAAACTTTCACTGGAACTACCCTTTTTGCAAATTTATATATGTCCACTGTACGAAGGAACAAAATAGGATATATATATATATATATATATATATTAATTATTGCAAGTGAAGAGGACTCAAGGTTTGTTTTTTTATTTTGAGTGCTCTGGCATTTATTTCATTACAGACAGTGCTCAATATAATGAGTATTATAGAACTTAATATAATATAATTATATGGTTATGTCAATTTTACATTGCGACATGGAAATTTCTAGGTTTTGAGATTAATTCTCATCATTAGGCAATGTTGGTGTGGTTGTGCAGATGATTTATTTTAAATGACAAATTCATTCGGTTTACTGTGAGTGTATGTGGGTGTTTTTTGTGTGGCTAATCAGAATGGAGATTCACTTAGGGGTTTGACCCCGAAGAATTTCTGTGCTAACCAAATTTTTCCTCGTCTTTTTTCTTTTTCCTTGACCCTAATATTCTCTAGTCTGTTTTCCTTCCTTACTGTTTTGTCCCCCATTAATCTGATCTTATCATTTTCCCTTCAGTTTTATTACATTTTATGTGATATTTCTTTTTAGTAGTACCAATCTCCTTTCTTGTCCGCTTTAGTCTATTTCTTAAAGAAAAGATTTTTTCCAAAAACCTTAAACTGCTATATTTTTGCTCCATCTATCCATTTGCTGTAAAGTGTATTATCCTGATACAAAGGGGGGATTTATTTAAAAAAACCTAACTTATTCTATTTTTGGCTTTATTTTTATTTTTACCTAATTCGTCAGTGATTATTTTCCCTATGTACCTGTTACTTATGTGCATGTTATTTAATTTAGGTTTTATCCATTTTCTAATGCGAATAATTTACAATGTCTACATATGACATTAATTTCGTTGCGTTTATTTAATAAATTTTTAATTTTAAGGGATCTAATAATAAATAGTTTTTCATATAAGCATAATGAACATGGTTCATTTAAGGACTTACATGTTTTAGCTTCTTTTAGAATTTTCCACTTTTTTGGGGGTTTTTGTTTTGTTTCCTTTAGGTACCAATGATATCTCGATATTATTAAATGAAGAGGTATACTGGTAAATTAACTGCTTTAGAGTGTTTTTAGTACTCTCTATATAGAATTTTATATTGTTTGGGTTTTCTTTCGTCGATATTTCGCATTGATAGATTATCGATTCCGTCAAACACCTATTTTCTAGCGGACAGTCTATGGGGTTTTTGCAATTACATTTTTTCTTGTCTAAATTGTTATTTTCTGTTTTCTGGTTATTTTTACTGGTTTTATTGAATTTCTTTAAAATATTATTATTGTGGTTTTTTTATAATTTTTTTCTAGATTATTCATACAGCTGTAACTTAATTTTATAGTGTTTTTGTTAAAGATCTTACTAAGTGGATTTTTCTCCGGGACGTGTTTCCTAATTAACTCGAGGAATTTTCTTCCCAACCTACGATTAGTCATCTGGTTGTAAGGGGGTGTGTACCAGATGATTTTCCTATTCTTATTTTTTCTTCGAGGGTTGCTATTCTTGTTTACATATTTAATATTTGGGTTTATGTATCCATTATTTTTCAATGCAGTATTATAAAAATTGCTATGTTTATTAAACACTTCCTCATTAGCCGAGTTTCTACTAATCCTGTATTCTATTGATGAGGGTATATACTTGATGATAGAAGGAGGGTGGTTAGATTTTGGGTGGATGTATATAGGGTTTGTGTTTGTTTTTTTGTATGGTTGGTGTATATTTTTCTCTAGATCCAAAGTTACATCGAGGAAATCTACTTTTTTTATCTTAGCTTTAACTGTTACTTTTAAATTGAGATTTTTAAATTCCTTGTGTATAATTTTTCTAACCCTGTCTATTTTGAAGTTTGTGGTATTTCTTATTACTATAAGTCCGTCATCTCTATAAAGTCCAATGTCTTTAGTGTTTACTTCCTTATAGGCTGTGAGATTATATAATATTAATAATTCTGCCAGATTTTAAGATTCTGCAGAATCCATCGAACCCATCGTAATATCAAAATCCATCGAACCCATCGTAATATCAAAATTGTTCTCGTTGGAATTAATTTCTCGTTGAATATAAGAAAAATTAAGACAGACGCGTTATTTCATGGTAATTCGGAAGTATAGACCTATTTCAGGCAAGCCATCTTCAGCTTCCATCTTTATTCAACAAAGGATTCTACATGAATGGGATTCATAACGACCTAATCCGGTGAATAAAAATAAAGAACAAAATACAAACATATAAGATGATAAGAATATAACTGTCGTTCCTCTAAAAGAGAAAATAAGAACAATCCATCCGTTTGTCAACCCACAGAGCTTCCTCCATAATCATCGGTCAGTGTCGACGAGAGTTCGAGGGAAGCGAGTGGGTCAGACGAGAAAGAGGGAGTGATAAAGAAAAGAGAAAAAAAGAAAAAACAAGAGCGAGGGAGAAATAGAGCTTTACATCCTTAATTTAAAGGAACCTCATCATTCTATTTAGATTTATTTGTTTTAACTTGTATTTTTTGTCCTTAAAGATGTACGCCTAGCGATCAGTGTCAGAGAAAGTTCGAGGGTAGCGGGTGGGTCGGACGAGAAAGAGGGAGTGGCAGAGAAAAGAGAAGAAAGGAAAGGAAGCAGGAAGGGAAAAATAGAGATTTACATCTTTAGTTTAAAGGAACCTTAATATTCTATTTAGATTTATTTGTTTTAACTCGTATTTTTTTCCTTTTTACAAATGTTTTAATATTAAGGTTTTCTCGTTTAAAATATAGTGCTCGTAGTATTTTTTCTCTAAAAGTGTATTATCGGTAATATTTAACAGTGATGTATGGCTGGAATTAATTATCATCAGAAATGTATTGCTGGTAATAATTTTCCTTCAAAATGTATTGTTTCAATCACATTCGAAACTTATTCAGAAACAATAAAGATAATAATAGATTTGAACAAGTTCAAATCATCACTTTCAAGTTTTCTTGGATTTCTTCAGTGAAAAGAGAGATCTAGAGAGAGGCAGAGAGAGAGAGAGAGTGAGAGAGAGAGAGAGGGGTAAAATTTTACACTTTGATTTAAAAGAAACCAAATTATTGTATTTAAATTTCTCTATTTAAACTTAATTCTTAAGTCTAAAGAATTAAAAAATTAAAAAATTAACAATATAAATAAGGTTACATATTATCAATTATTTGGTTAACAGTACAACAAATATAATAATATAATAATCGTTTAAAATATAGTGCTCGTAATATTTTTTCTCTAAAAATGTATTATCTGAAATATTTAACAGTGATGTATGGCTGGAATTAATTATGATCAGAAATGTATTGCTGGTAATAATTTTCCTTCAGAAATGTATTGTTTGTAATATTTTTCGGCAGAAAATTTTTTTCCCCAGAAAAGTATTGCGAGTAATTTTTACTACAAGCCCTTTATGTTTAGAATAATTTCGGAACTTATTCAGAAATTATAGTTTTAAACAAAGTTTTTAAAAAAAACAAATTCATTTAAATTTGACTAAAAAATCAATTTTGTAGTTGTTGTTAATACAAGAAAAAGATTTCAGTGAAGAGAAAGCTCTCTCAGGAGGCAGTGAGAGAAACAGAGAGAGAGAGAGAGGTCAAATTTTACAATTTGATTTAAACAAAGATAATAATGTCGTATACATTAAGGACTAAGAGGAACCTATCTTTGCACTCCCCCCATATAAACACGTAAATGCGTGCATAATTTCCTTCATACACACATGCGTATACCCATATATGCCCATGTGCGCAGATACATATACGCCCCTCCGAACGCGCGCACATATATACGCACTCAAGTACCAGCAAAAACAAATATGCAACCAATACATTTTAAAAAAAGAACCTTTTAACATATATCACAATGGTTTACATTTAAACAATAATGATGAAGGGGGGGCTAAAAGATTAACATAGCTTGAACCGGCTCCTGTGTCTACAATTAAACACTAGCTCCTTCCTCAAGTTCAACAGATCCAACTGGTTTTTGTGTCTAATGATGGTTATTTTCTCATCCAGACATAACTTACAGCACTCTCTGAAATTTCTGGGTGTGTATGATTTTTTTTAACTATGCTCCATTTAATTATGGGGGTTAGGTTATGGTCTTTCAAATACCAGAGATACTTCGACAGGGCTGTTTGGTGTTTCAGTTCAGGGTTGGAAAATGAGTGCGTGTGGTTATATAGTCGTTGTTTCCAAGCCCCCGCCAAAATACCAATGTAGTATTTTATTAACTTTATGTTTTCTTTAGAGTATATTATGGCCTGATATACCACCCCCTCCGTCATGCACTCACCACCCATAGGACAATCATTTTTAATCCTACAATTGCATTTTATAGTGTTATCTCACTGTCCAGTTGTATTATTGATGTCTGGTGAATTTCTGGCAACCTCAGGGTTGTTTTGGTTGGGAGTTGTGGGGCTGAGGCTGGCTCGGTTGGTAGTTGTTCCTCTGGAGCTGGCTTGATTAGTAGTAGTAGGTTTCTGG